>QGEC01000118.1:0-85877 GCA_004367155.1 Fusarium clavum | reverse complement strand
ATAGTTAAGATAGTAACTAATAAAGAGGTATAAAGATATAGTAGTAGCTTATTATTACTTATAAAGGTACTATTTATACTAGTAATTACTCTAGGATCTATTAGATATTAGCCTATACTTTAGGTTTTAATTACTAAAGCTCTTTTAGCCTTAAGCATACTATCTGTGTAGCTTATATTAGTCTAAGGACTAAATAAATAACGTTATACTTAAATATATATATATACTTCTATCTACATAGTAACCTAATTAAACATTTACTGCTTTTTAGTTTATTTATTAATCTTCTCTGAGACCTATGGCCCCCAGCCAGCCTCTCATCCTTACACATCTTTACGAGCCCATGGAACCCTGGTATTATGAATATCATTCTACTAACAAAATGTCTCTCGCCTAGGCCCTTCTTACAATTGTGGATCAAATTGTACTGTTCTATTCTAGATGCCTATACAACTGCCTTCAGCTATGGATGGGGCTGAGAGGTCGTATAAGAAGTCCCACCTCGTACACCACATCTATGATGGAGGAAGTGTTTTCCGTCCCGAGTGGGACCCGCTATTCATGATCTATCTCGAAAGGGCTTATTCAGACTTTGGAGGCCTGTCTTATGCTCGTTGTGCTCCCGACTCATCTTCTGTTGCTTGATAAGAAGGCTCGTCAACAGATCAACCCCTGATAACGCCACAAAAAAGATATACATGGTTATTATAGCTATCACGTTTTTTTATCCATCGTGTCGTTTTCCCAGATGACATACTCATTCCTCACAACATATCTCGGTGAGTCTTCAAGATTAGCAATGGTGAGAACGTTTGATACAGCATTAGAGCCTGAAAACCTTTGTGGTAGGTCCTGACCGAGAAGAGACTTTAGCTTGGACTGTTGACTATCCATCGCATTATTAAAAATAACGCTGCCGAGCACGATGGATGCCGCACTGGCCAATTACCTCATAAGATTGCGGGTTCACGTCGCTGACCCTATATCGCCCAGTTGAGGGTTTTTGAAGTATGGCACTCGTTCCCCTGATCGGATCGAAACTTGATATTAGTTGGCATTCCTTAAAATTGATTGCCAGAAGGGCATCAGACATCGGGCCGGAATCGCATACTAGAGGTGTATAGATCGACTCTCATCCTCTGCTTTCCATCGATTGTTGCTCAGTCTGTCCTGGAATGAATGGGAGTTTGTGTGTGCGACTTAGTGTGTTGCTTAATAGTATGTACTTGTTCTTAATACACTGACCAGTCTTCTTTAGGATATTTTGGAACCTGATTCTTGCTTTCAGGCGCAGGGTGAGAAATCTGAATTTTGTCCAGGTTCTGACACGTGATCATCATCCTGGTGGCCTGATCTCATCAACCTCTGCGGCATTTTACAGCTGCAACTGAGAATAGCTAAATAAATCCTGGTTTCGATTCCCTCACAAGCATGCTTTGTCAACTCTGTGCGCGCCTTGATGTCGCTGCTATCATGCGACTCAATCTTGATCCGCATTTCACTACCTCTCAGTCTATGGACCCAGACTGGAGCGATTTTGAAGCAAGGGATGATGTCATTAGTTTCATAACAAAAGGACACGATGACACGGATTATGAAAACTCACTTGTTCCATACCATGAGACATTAGAAGATTTATATCGTGCTTCTGAACAATGCGATCTTTGCCGGGCTCTACTGCACAGTGCTGCAGGTATGATCAGGTTGAGGAACGGTGTAGGAAGATTCCATCCGCCGTCTGGAGGAGGCCTGTTCCTATCTGGTATCAGCAGCAGTCAAGGAATTCAGCTGCTGGTATTGGAATCTGTGCGCAGGTATGCGCTGCTGGGAGGAGTTGGCTTTTCTGTCGACGACTGTAAGTTGATTCAAGGACTAAGAGATGATTCTTCTATACTCAGTCGTATGGTATGTTAACAGAAGCTATAGGTAGCGCCTTTGAATCGATCATTTATGGGCGCACCATCCCGAAATCGCCGCAATCGAAAGATAGCCTGAGAACCATCCAGGAATGGTTAACGGCCTGTTCAAATCAGCACAAACATCTGACCTCGTACAGATTGAAGCCCTCTCGTTTGTTGAAATACGACTGGGATATAGGAAAAATATATATTTGCTCTTCCTTTCCCTCCGACATAAAGTACGCAGCCCTTAGTCATTGCTGGGGCTCTGTACAGCCCCTGACACTTAAAACTAACACCAAACATCAACTTGAAGAGGGATTGCCGCTTGAGTCATTTCCCAAAACTTTTCAAGATGCCTTTTGGGTAATCCGACAACTGAACATCCCTTATATCTGGATTGACAGCCTCTGTATCATTCAAGATAGCAATAACGACTGGGTGCACGAATCAGCCCGAATGTGCGATGTATACGGAAGTGCATATCTCACGATAGCTGCTACCAGGGCGAAAAATTGTTCAGAAGGATTCTTAAGGTCAAGAGAAGGCCCGGACTATACATATCTCCCATTTAGTCTAGACGGGATACATGGCAACATTGCTATGTTTCCAATGCCTCTTAGCCGCGTCAATCCTTGGAAAGGCATCATCGACTTGGAAGAAGAACCATTATCAAAACGTGCTTGGGCACTTCAGGAACGATACTTGTCACCCCGAACATTACACTTCGCGTCCACACAAATGTATTTCGAATGTGGGTCCGCTTTTCATACGCAGGATCAGCATCTTAAACACAAGGGCAGCGAGCCGGACTTCAAGATACACAGAAGGGAGACAGCGAGAGAGAAATCTAAACCTACAGATGCTTGGAACGATATAGTTCAGAGGTACACACAGCGATACTTAACTGTGGAAAGCGATAAGCTCCCCGCAATCGGGGGGTTAGCTGCCCGCGTGTTCCTTGAGCGGGGTTTCAACAGTAATCCTCACGATGAGTATCTTGCTGGTTTGTGGAGAGAGAATCTCCTTTCAGACCTTGTCTGGCAAACCTTCGCTGAAGATGTAAAGCGAAGCACTCCGACGAGTTACACGGCACCATCCTGGTCTTGGGCTTCTGTCAACGAGCCTGCTTCCTTTCAAGGTGATTACGCTACACAAACTCTTGCTGTCGTTAAAGGCGCAAAAGTCGATCTCGAAAATGCAGAAAGCCCGTTTGGTAAGGTCACTGGTGGTTGGGTCCACCTATCTGGCATCAAACTCCACCCATGCGAGATGGACGAGACTGACGACTTATACATCGGCGAAGGAGACGCCCGTTTTCGTGTCAATTCCCACATGGACTCCCCTAGATTCGGTTTGCCTGCAGTACGTGTCTCCGACTACAAAGACAAGAAGTCTGAGTTAGTTGCAGTCCCGTTGATGCTGAATTCTGAGATGGTAGACCTAGCACATAAGGATGATGATTCAGTCCCTGGAGCTAATTTCTTGCTTCTCATATCATCAACATCTGTGCAAAGTCCAATTGAGAATCTCCCGTGCTTTCGGAGAGTAGGAGTTGGCTATTCTTATATAGAGAGATTGGAGGGGAATGAAGAAGATGCAAGGAGACGACTTCGAGACAGATGTATGGAAGCAATGGAACAAGGAACCTTGGAGGATATAATTATAGTTTGAAAAACTGTCAATAGATCTGTTTCATTTAGTTCTCAATTTAATGCTGCATTTGCCCTTTCGGAGAGCTTGATTCAACGGTGGGAGACTACTCTGAACACCTAAAGTAGACGTCAGTTGTTAAAGTACAGGAATTACCCAGGTTGGAAGTGAAGCCGTAATAAGCACTAGGCTAGTTTGAGATTTGGCTATTAAGCACTTGGGTCTTTGGAGAGTCACTTGCGCCCTGTAGGGCTGACATTTAAGTGCAATGTGGTGAAACCCTCGTATTTGACAACCGTGCTAATATCTGCCTTTCCTCAAAAGCTGAAAAAGGTCAGCGGAGCTCATTGTGCCAAGGGATAAGCGGCGACCAAAACTGAGTCTAGACCACGGTCTATATTGAAAGATGTAGCTCCATTCAGCAATGCCGTCCATTAGAAGTCTTGGCGTAATCCACACTGATAGCAACCATGATAACAATGAGCGACCAACTGGCTTATGGTAGTGACTTGTTGGGCTGTTTGATAGGCTACTCGATAATTTCACGTCGTATTGACAATTAACAAGGGTCCCTGTTGAAATCAATTAATAGACCTCGAGACCCTAAAATTCAATTTCTTGTTCAGTTTTGACTTGCTATTACAATTTTGCCATCATGTCAAAAAATCCAAGTCTTCTCTTTTTCACCAATAGCGACTACGGCCAAGCCAACGTCGTTTTAGCGACAGCGCATGCAATAGGACTCGCCAATCCAAATGTCGAAATCCACATCGCCTCGTTCCAAGAATTGGAAGCCGGCGTCAATGATGCCACCAGGTTCATGCAAGCATCAGCCGTCCAACAGAAGCTACCAATCCCGAAGTCGTTCATCTTTCATAAAGTGGAAGGAATCAGCTGGGGACCAGCGACAAAACGTCCCGGGACAGCCATTTTCGACACGCTAGAGTTGCCTCCGGGTTTTGTCAATTCGGCTAAAGGCGTTGCGACTCTACCGGCTGTTATGGTGCCTTGGAGCCCTGAGGAGTACTTGGCAATTTACTTGGAGACGCAACGGATTTATGATGAGGTGAATCCGGACTTGACTATTGTTGAACCTCTTTATACACATGGCTTGACATTCTGTCATTATTGCAAGGCCAAGTGGATGGTCCTTTCGCCAAACACGATTAAAGAGTTTGCCGTTCCACTTCAGCCAAAACTGGCTGCGCTGTGGAAATATCCAATGTGAGTTACTAACCTGCGACTTGGAAAATCATCTAAAGCTCATTTTCTAGGGCCTGTTCAGCGCTGCCGTATCCCATACCCTGGAGTCTCATCCCAGTCAACATCGCCTTCAGTTTTGTAGCTGGTTATACTTTACTTACGGATAAACGCCTGAAAGGCGCAACGAGCATTTTACACAAGGAAGTTGATAAGTCAATCCAGCTCATGACCATGATGGAGCTTGGCGTTCTGAAGCCGGCACCTCCTAACCTCCCCATCCTCGTGGCCAACAGTCCCGACATCGACTATCCATTCAGTGTGATTCCTCCTCAGCTCACCTCTTGCGGTCCCATCGTACGAGCAGCCCCGCGCCTCGCAGACGTTGACCCTGATTTAGCTGAATGGCTGAGTCGAGGACCCACTGTATACGTCAATCTGGGAACACATCACAAGTCAAACACAACTGAGGCGTATGAAATGGCCAAAGCTCTCAACAAGGTTCTTGAGAAAGACGAGGAATTGGGGTCTACTGAGAAGCCTCTCCAAGTGTTATGGAAGATTGGAAGAAAGCCAGATCAAAAAGAGTGTAACGCTCTGGAGCCAGACTCATATCTTGGCGAGTGGCTTTGGGTGACTGATACACTGCAGAAGTATATCAAAAAAGACAGAGCACGTGTTACAGACTGGCTTGTAGCTGAACCGAAATCTGTGCTTGAATCGAAGAACATTGTATGTTCGGTAAATCATGGCGGAGCTAATTCCTTTCATGAAGGTCTATGGTAAGAATCCAAGCCCAAAAGACATCTTAGTCTGCTGACACACTATTTAGTGCCGGTATTCCACAAGTCCTTCTACCCGCTTGGACGGACTGCTATGATTTTGCCAACCGCGTGGAGCTTCTTGGCATTGGGCGTTGGGGAAATAAGAAAGCGAAACCCCGTTGGAACGAGGATGAACTCTCCGAGGCGATTTTAGCTACCCTATTTGGACCAGAGTCAGTAGAGATCCAAAAGACCGCGACGGAGGCTGCGAGTCGTCATCCGGAATGGGAAGGTCGACAAAAAGCGGCGGAAGAGATTCTGAAGTATTTGGGAGACGCAAATTAGACAAGTAGTGCTCAACATCCTTACATAGGTAGGATACTCGTGGGGCCAGGGATTCAGATGGAAGCTTTTCGTGATGTCAAATTAATTTATTGCCCTGTGGGTCTCACTAGTAATAAGTTGGGATGTCACGTTTACCAACAGGGGTTTTTTGTCCCTGTACTCTTCTTCACCAACCCTGAGCGTGATCTACGTATAGATCTCAGATAAGAAACATAATACCCAACGCGAGAGCTGCCTTGGCATATGTCGGAAGGTTTAAGTAAGGGCCCGTGAGTGTGTTTAATTGATGTTAATTACACATTTGTTGAGGCTGTCTGCCAAGGGACTAGCTACCCGGGAGCGACACGGGAGACTTTAGAGAACTTGGCCTTTTATTAAAGCAGCTTGGTAAAAGCTTGACCATGCTCGAACTAGCCTGGGTGGGTAAAAGGAGATATCCTCTAAGACTTTAGCTACAGAAACAAAGTTGTCTAAATGCTAGCCTAAGTTGGCGTAGAATGGCCAGATGATTTTGTTTTTCATTCTTTTAGCGGTCAATTTTGCCAACACCTTGCGGCTAGCTCTGTATTCAGTCTGGAGGCTCCACGATAAGGTATCTTCACGTGATACGGGTCCACTCGGTTACCTGTCTGGGGTACCCGGGACAGAGACTAAAGTCCAGTGTCGCTCAGACGAGTGGGGGTTAGCGTTATTACTCAGACACGAGTAAGCTGGTCAATCTTCGAGCCGTGACACGGGACCATTGAATGATTGTAGATCAGAGAAAAAGCGAGTCGTGAAGAGTTCTTGGCGTCTAAATACTTATTCAAGCCACCTCAATAGCATAAAGCCGTTTGGCCGACAATGACCAGGTTATGACAAAAGAGCGGAGCATCTTCAGCATCTTCCACCAATAAACAAGCAGCTCTCCACTCTAACTCGTAACTCAGGATGTCACTTTATTGAAACTAGTTTGAAGATGGAAGGCACGCATGGGGCTGACTCGGGTCTTCTGGACGTTTAATTCCGGATGATAGACAGATAACCCCCGACGGACTCATGGGAGCATGGATCTAGGGCTGACATCAACTAGCGGTGGACAAAAAGGATGACACTCGGCTAGATGTGCGACCACCAAGAAATGATGAGGGCGAGTGTTGCCCTTTTCTTTCCACTAAAAAGATCGTCGTTTGAGCTTGGCGCTAGATTGCACTACAGACTTCAAACTAGCGGGAATAAGTATAGCTGCGCTTGGACCTGCAGACAAGTGACATGAATCCATGAGACTCGTCGTAAAATGCCTCTGGGAACAATTTGCCTTCCCCATTGACTAAATGCTTGTCCCCTGAAATGTCTCACACGGGCACTGAAGCGAGATTTTTCGCATCCACGATTTCGGAGCCGAGGGTTTCACGATCGCTTCATCACTGTCAGGATTACAATGCCTTTCTAGTGACGTGACTGGTCTATATAAATTTGGATAAAACGAGTACGTCGTATAGATGAGTTGCATGAATTTTTCGTACGGATATAGTAGCCGCAGCAACAGGGTATTGCACTTAGCGCAGATCCAACACCCCATACAAAATGAAAGATCAGCACTAATTACCTCCAACGACAGCCAGTCTTATCAAGTTGGACAGGGGTAGGAGCAGATCGCCCGCTTCTTTTCCTTCAATGCTGAAAATGGGGCTCGCTAGCATGGCACTCGATGCGAAGATCTCCTGCAGCAGAAGCAAGATTCGCCCACATTCCTGAATCAGCTCCAGTCCACTCGCCCCTTTCTGCTTGTATCTTATATGGAACTCAGCTGCCATCCGCGGAGTATGCGTTCTTGTTTCTGTTCATCATTTTGTTTGGGTTGGCTTGTCCATTAACTTTCACCATGGTCAGTTCAACATCAGCGTCGGCGATTAGCGCTATTGAGCGCACATGCTCAATACCTAGCCTTCTCGGCTCTCTTTTTATCATCGTTACCTTTTGCTCGTCGAAGTTGTTCCACAAGCCTATCAGCCGGATGCTCTTCTACGCTTCTTTCGGAAACATGATGAGCAATGTCGCTACACTCATGTCCCAGGATTACACCAAGCGGCCTAACTCAGCTGGTTGCCAAACACAGGCCTTCCTAATTGAGACGTAAGTCCGTTCGGTACAACGCCAACATCCTACCCGGTCGCTGATCATCTGTCAGATTCATGTTTGCCGATGTCTTTTGGGCCCTAGCTATGGCCGCGAACGTATACCTCACCTTCTATTATCGATTCGACGGCACTCGCCTACGCAAGATTGAGCCACTTTACATCGCTCTATGCTATGGCGTTCCTTTTACTATCGGCATTACCTTTATCTTCGTACGAAACAGCGAAGGGCATCGCCCATACGGGAACGCGAACTTGTGGTGCTGGCTCACTGTCGAGTGGGATGCTTGGCAGCTTGCTACTTACGGACTGATTTGGTAACCCATCCCTGCTCTTTAGCTCCTCATCAACAGCTCTAACGCTATTATAGGCTCATCATTCTTATGTGCTTGGTTATATACGTCCGCGCCGGCATTACTATCTACAAATGGAGAATTCGCCTGAACGACTTCTCGAACTCGAACGATTACAACACTGCCTCCCAAGGCGTCCGGACGCAGACACAGACGCAAACACAAATAGACAACTCGGAGATTTCGGGCATTGCCAAGACCACCAACATCACCATCACAACGTCGGACTCTGCCCCGCCTGATCTGGAGTCACCCTTCAGACCCGCCACTAGACCCGAGCCAGTTCACACAGCAAACATCTACACAGGTCCTGCTGCTCCACCCATCGCAAACCCATCCGAACAACAAAACATCAGAGCCCAGCAGTTGGAACGCCGAAAGCGCAGCCCAAGTGACGAAGCAGCTATTACCTATGCCAAGACCTCCCTTCTGTTCTTCACAGGAATGCTCGTCACTTGGATCCCCGCGAGCGCCAACCGTCTGTACGTTCTCATTGACGGCCACTCATCTACAGGACTGGGATATCTCAGCGCATTCGTGCTTCCTCTGCAGGGCTTCTGGAACGCCTTGATTTACTATTATACCTCTCGAGCGGCTTGTAAGCAGGTCATCAACAGTTTCAGAAATGGGTCTCGCCGTCTCGAGGACAACGATGTCAATGGATCTGGCTTTGCCGATAGAGGCGTTGTTGCCAATGGAAACACCGAATCGAGCTATCAGTTGGACCGGATAAGGTCTTCCAACAGGCAGGATAGTTTTGGGGAAACAGAGAGCACGACGTCGCTGACTGCGAAGGTTTAAGATCTTCTTCTGACGAAATTCTTTACTTTGTACATACTATCTTTAATAATACCCTTTTACTTAATGACTATCAAGTCCTTGAACAGCATTGGAAATGAAGAATCTTGCTTTTATTATTCTTCCTGAGAGATTTGAGCCTCTGTAGATACTACCTACTTCGAAGCTTCTACGCAGAAAGGGTTTGCCGTAAAAGTCCCGTTGGGATCATAAGTCTTCCTGATCTTCTGCACCTTCTTATACGTCTCAGCATCGTAGTAGTACTGCCAAACATTCTTCATGTTCCAATCACCATACGATCCCCAAAGAACACGACGATCCTCCTTGCTAAAGTACTTGGCTCTACCCTCATCGTTCACCGCCTGCCACTTTGCAGCGTCCTCCCTGGTACCCTGGAAGAACACATCCCAAGTTCCACCGAAGGTGGCATCTCGGAAAGTGTAGGCTGTGCCGTTACCTGCATTTCTGTGAAACATGGACTGATCGCCACCGTAGACTTGAAGTTGAGATGAGACCCAGAGTCCATTGTGCTTGTCCTTAATGACCTCGTTGATACGGCCGGCGAACCAAGATGACCAGCCTGTTTTGGACAGCTGGGTTGATGTGGTACTGTTGGTGCGCTTGTCGTAAGGGTAGGGGAACTCGCGAGGGCTTGCGAAGAGCCACATGGACGCGATGTAAGACATTGGAGTCTGATCGGGAGCTTCCTTGATGATCTTGAACTCATTTGGCACGTTTTTGATTCGGGTAAAGAGGTCGTCTGAGTAAGGCTCCTCGTGAAGATTGACCCACTGTGCGTAGACGACAATCATGGCATACTTGAACTTAAGGAGATCGGCAATGTTATCCTTGCCGTCGTGAATCCTGTCTGGCAGCTTCTTCTTGAGCTCGTCCTCGGTACCAGGGAAAAGATCGAGCAGATTGGCCTGTCTACTGACAATGTTGACAGTGAAGTCATAGCCACGGGGGAACTTCGGATCCTCTCCCTTCTGCACGAGAATATCCAGAAGAGTCTTGAGTGTCTCCTCAGAATAACCGAAGCCAGCCCACATACCCTTGGAACCCACATGGTTCTTGTCATCTTGAACTTCGATCTTGAAGTGCGTCAAGACACCGAGGTTACCAGGGCTACCTCCGAGAAAACCATAGAAGAGATCTGGGTGACAGTCCTTGGTGACCTTGAGAACGTCACCTTTGTAGTCGACAATCTCAAGCTCGCGGACCCAATCTCCTAGAAGACCGAATGATCGTGCAAGCATGCCGTAACCACCAGTCTGAACATGTCCACCGAGACAGACAGTAGAGCATTGACCAGTGGGCATGAAGACACCGTTGTCCTTGAGAAAGTCAAAGATCTCGGTGAGTTTCCAACTGACACTAGAGCGAAGATAAACCTTTCCGTTTTCCCTCAAGATATTGAGATCAACATTGGGACGACGGAAGGTAGGCTGCAAGTCTATCTGGATACCTTGAGGGCCAGTTGAAGATGCGCCACTGTACTGATGACCTCCAGACCTGATGGCGAGAGGCTTGCCCATCTTGGTAGCGGTTTTGACAACCCAAATAACATCTTCGATGCTGGAGGGCTGAAGGATCTCTGAGGGGTTCAAGTTGCGGAAGTTGGGACTTTTGGGGTCTTTGGTGTCATTGTAGGTGGAGGAGGAGTAGATGTTGTTGGCACGCGCGTAGGCGGGTGTGTTAGGCGAGAATTGGTTGCCCTTGAAAGAGGGCTCTATGTTGTTGGTGATAGTCATTGTTGAGGGGAGATGAAGGTTTGAAAGATGAGTCGCTGATGAATTTAGAACAAAAACTGCATTAAAGACTCCTCTTTATAGATACTTTCCGAACGTTCATGGACACTCACTCCAACATGTGAAATACCGCGCAGCTCTCACAGGTAGATCAGGCCATGTCTCTCCCCACAAAACCTTGCATTCCAATATTTTCAGCTTCAATCTTACATGCTTTCAATATTTGCAAGCAAACACGAGCGGAGCTGCCGTTTCAATCCATCGCAGGCATGTGATAGATCATCGCGGCGCAGTCTGGACTCACCGGGACGGGCCGTGGCCAATGACATGCACGAAAAGGTCATTCTGTGAAACGTAAATAGTTGCGCCGTTGCGGGGAAAGTAAGACACCAACGTTCAGCTTGCCAATTCAAGACCGCAATGCTTACTGGATGCAAGGGAGAGGCTACAAATAGCTTCACCGCTTTAAGCAGCCACTTGCAAATTTGGTAGCTGAAAGTACCGGTCCAGACTTTTGTGAGGTCTCAGAAGGGTTCGTGGCGAGCTGAGATGTCGGCTCACGTCAGTTAGTACCGCCGTTGAACCTCGGAGATACCAGAACGATAGCAATTGGTCCTGCACGAGTGGCGTCAAACAAATCTGGAACTAGCTGAATGATGGAATCGTTGACCACAAATCACTGCATCTGAATCTCGTTACAATTAATAAACTCTCGTATCGCCATGTCAGGCAGGACCTGCATCTGAATATTCATTGAGCTTTTCGTTGAGATCTAGAGCTGAGGTAAGCCAGCCATTGAAACTCTCATATTACGTGGCAACCTGAGTGTATTGGATTGAGTACAGAGATACGACACGTCTATCTATAATGCTTCGAGGGCTTCTCACCGACATTACATACTCATCTGTGACGTGATATGTAATGTCGGTACTGACATAGTTCTTAAGCCGCATTCAACAGAGCTGTTGTCCACGATCTTTGACATTACTGCTGCGATGGGAGCACGGTGGATCTGATAATGCTAGTTGGTAGATTGTCCTGTAGATCTGGGCTCGTTATAGCACTGTCAGTCCTACTACAAGCATACAGCATTAGAGACGACCCTGCGTATTTCGCTGGAGAATAACACCTTTCTTAATGTAATCAATGCCGGTCATCAGCCACCACACATTCCTCACTAACTTTCAGACCTGCACCCTCACGAACTTTCAGACCTGCACCCTCACGCCATGGGTCACTGGGAACTTCCAAACTTCATAACTTGTTACCCAAAGTGAGCAAGACTTGCAAATGCTGGTACGTGAAGCTTATAGTATCCGTAATTTATTAAACTGTTAATAAAATTCCGGGGATTATTTGTTGAAGAGCGTCACGGGATAACGCCAAGACTGGAAAGTTCTCCACTGTTTTTCATGCGATAAAAACTTTTACGTAGAATATGAGGGGTTTTGTCCTAAACGTCCTCAGCTTATATCGTCGAAATGTTTCAACAGGCACCCATGCCCGATTCTTCATATTGGAAGACGGCAGGAATAAGCCCTAAGTCCTTGAGTTCTTCTATCGCTGTTGGCGACCTTACGGCATTACGGCGCTTCCTCTCAGATAAGCTAGACGTAGCTGCCAGTTTATATGGTGCGCCGCTGCACCAGGCAATCTATCGCGAGAATGAAGAAGCCGTCGATATCTTACTACAAGCTGGGGCGGACCCTCTTAAGGAGCCGGAAATCTTCCACTTGGAGTACCTTACGACACCCTTCGGACTGGCTGCTCGGTTAAACAACCATGCTATTCTCAAAAAGATTTGGCAACACGTCAATCCCGATATCAACGGCTACGATATGCAGGGCTTTGATAGCTGCTTGGTAGAAGCAGCACAATATGGCGATACCGCTACATTAGGTGTTGTACTGCGCTGGGGTCAGAATAATTGGTCGCCTGAGTCGAGAGGTAGAGCCTTGAGTGCGGCAGCGGAAAATTGGCATGTTGAAAATCTCGAGCTTCTTCTATCCGAAAAGATCCCCTTTAAGAAAGAGGCACTCGACGTTGCATTGGCTCAGGTAACAGTTCCTAAGGGATGCTTTGAACGTCGGGATCAGACCCAGGCTGAAATCGCTGCACAGTCACTATCAATCAAGGTTCTCATGGCCGCTGGGGCCAATCCCAGTAAGCCTGGACCCCGTGGGGGCGAGCCTATTCTTATATGGACTGCTGTCTGTCGAAAATTGTATACCTGCCTGGAAGCATTGCTTGAAAATGGTGCAGACCCTAATATTTCCAATAGTCAAGGACAGACTGCATTGCATTACTTAGGGGCCCGTATCAAGAGGGATCCTACATGGCGTCGAAGGAGGGAAGACAATGAGCCGACTGAGGCTGTATTCAACACTCTTCTTGCATTCAATGCTTCTATCTGCCAGCAAGACCTAGCTGGAAATACTCCTCTGCACTTCGCCGCATATGGATCGCCTATTCGAGTCCTTCACCAACTCCTTTCAAGTATACCAGTTGAGTTGCAGAAAAACGCGCTTACGATGCCTAATCATAATGGCGAAACGGCGTTGCATTTTGCATCTGCGGGAGGTCAAATTGACACCATCAAGTATCTCTTGTCTGAGAATGTCGGCTTGGATATCAACGAAACTGCCTCCATGGGCTGGACACCGTTGCTGAGGGCACTAGCGCCCACAGTGCCCAGTCTTACCAACTTATCGCTATTAAGCAAGTTCGAGGCCGCTCAGCTACTTCTGGCCCACGGTGCTGATCCTTCTAAACGTGCGCACGATGGTTGGACACCGCTTCATTGCCTTGCTATGTGTCCTAGCAATGGGAAAAGTAAAGGAAGTGATCAAATACCGCGGTTGATCGAGACACTGCTTTTGGGTGGTAACTTCGTCAACAGTCGCGCTTCTTTTGCAGTTGACAACCCTCCTAGTCGCCCAACACGAAGAAATGGAGTACAAGAAGGCATATACTGGGGATGCCGAGACTCACAGTATATCGAATCACCTATTGAATGGGGAAAAGTTCGTCGCTTCGGCCTTACACCATTGCATATTGCCGCGATATTTGGAGCACTCGATGCTGCCGTAGCTTTACTCGCACACGGAGCTGATCCTACGGCTGAAGACTCTGAGGGCAACTCCCCAGCGAGGTTAGCGGGTAATTCCAAAAGATATCCTTCCGGTAGTGAAGCTCGAGGCACAGTTATGAAGATTCTGATAGATGCTGGAGGGTCATATTGAGTCGGTAGGTCATTCGTGTTAATCTCTGTAAAGTGGCTGAAATGGATGCTGGGTGAGTTATGAAGCGGCCTTTTCCGATTTACCATCTCGGTCCTACTCCGCTCAAGTCAGATGACGAAGTAGATTGAGACAATGAATCCAGTGAAACATTTCAATCAGCGCCATGTTGGCGTTAACACCCAATCGGAGCTGACAGTACCAATACACCATCTTTCGAGCACTTTGTACAAAGGTAACGTTCATTTACTTATAACCAAGAACTTGACATTAAAACTACAATGAACAATCTTTAGAATTCCATCTAGTTATCAGCTTTATCTAGCATTCTGTCCATTCTTGTGAGTGTTATAGTAAGAAGTGTAGCTGGATACTGATTGATTGAGGAACTTCTTAACTTAAGAGCAAATTATTATTATTATTGACATGTCTTATTGGTCTCCCACCTACGAGCAAAGTGGTTATGTGGGCGATAGTATTACTAAATAGACATCTAAATCCAATTGGGAACAACGAGCAAACTATTACCATTGCAACTTTTCATTACTGATACTAGTGCAGCCACCCTCTTGCACCATATCCGATCTGCCCCAGTCGTAGATACCGCCACCGGCAATGTTGAGCTTCCGCATGCCGGCCTCCTTCAGCAGCCGAAGGCCGCGCTTTGCTTCATCGATGGGTAGGACGTAAGACGAGGTCTCAGTGTGGAAGCAGAAGCCGCAGGTGTAATTGCATTTACGAGAGGGGAGATAGTTGACGGAAACAGGAATATTCGACTCCTTGGTGAACTCCTGGGAGGCCTTTGAGCGAGAAGCTTTGAAGGATTGCTGGAATGCGATGATGAAGATTGTTAAAGCACCGAGAACCAGCAGCCAGTGCCGGGGCAGATCGCCGAGAAGAGAGACAATCGCCATTTCAGAGGTTTCGTTGTGATTGAGGAACAAAAAAAAAAAAAAGGCGAGTGGTACTTTTGGTCGCCTCCGTTCAGCAAAGACCCGTCTCTCCCCATTCTGGAGAGTGATGTTTAGAAGTGACTTGACAGTTCGAAACAACGAGTCATTGAGCGGGGAAATTAAAGTTTACCTCAGGCGGCTCCTGCCCCAGCCTACCACAGTAACGTCGATCGCTAATTATTAGCCTTTCATTGGATTACCTTTGTGCTACGCGAGCTTGTGCGCCATAACATCATCGGACCATTGTTGCGCGGCAACTCGGCACCACTATCGACAAACAAACACAACAATATATCTTCAATCGAAGCCGGGCGGGGAAAGCCGCAAATTTGCGATTATGTTCATTCTAGGTACACTCCATCCCAACATCCTCTTGTTGACTGCTCCTAACCAAACAATAGGAGCTCCTGGTGCGGGAAAAGGAACGTTATCGACACATCTCGCGCAGGAGCACAACCTCGTGCACTACTCCGTCGGGGATGGCTTGCGAGCCTGGATGCGCGAGAATCGTTCCACCGAACTCGCTGCCAAGATCCAAAGCAAGCTTGACAATCAAGGATTCCTTACCTCTGAAGATCTCAACCCGTTCATCTATCAGCAAATTCTCCACGCCATTAACCGCGATGGTCCAGAGATGAGAGGGATCTTGATCGATGGATATCCAAGATGCATCGAGCAACTGAACTCTTTCGGGTCATGGCCCTTCCAGGATACGGCGCCTCTTGCCCCTGGCAGCGACGGAAAGGTCAGCCTAGATATCAAGCCGGATCTCGTATTGTCGTTCCAGGCCCTGAAGCAAAACGCAAGAGAAAGATACATGGATCGGGCGAGAGACAATAACGACAGTACAGACAAGTTTGAGAAGCGCTTCACAGAATATGAATTGGAGACTGTCCCTGTAGAGGATGAATATCGAAGACGTGGTGTCTTGGTACCGGTATGTTATGCCAGCCTGAATTGAAAGATGGGATGCTAATAACTGCAGATTAACGTCAATGGAACAAAAGAGGAGAACATTGAAGTTCTAAGCAAAACGCTTCAAGAGTCCGAACTATGGGGGAGTGCCATTGGACAAAGGAATGAGAGCCTGCATGACCCTTGACGTTGCTGCATTTGAGTAAGGCGTTCAATATTACAGGAAGGAAAGTAATTGGTAAACTACACTAACTTTGTCAACAGCCTCGATTACCTTTCTCACGCAACTATATCTTCCCAACCAGCGATCCCGATGCAGATCGCAAGGCATTGGTCGTCAACTTCACAAATCGGGCGTTTATGGTGTAGCCAGGGACATTTGAACTGAAGGGAAGCTCTAAGGTGAAGACCACGAATATCAATAGCATAATTCCCTTCGCATTACGTGTGACTATCTGTATTTCGAAGCTATAGTGCCGTGACTCTGATTTCCATACTCCCAGTTCTTCCTCTGAATGTATAGCAATCATCCCTCGACTATTGCTTTAGCAAGGGACATAGATGAGAGGGTTCTTGCAGACAGTGATGTTCTTGCACTCGGGCTTGGAGCCGGCTGACTGTCTGTTGCAAGCATCGGCCGTAAAGACCTTGTCTGCCCGTTCGGATTGATCGTCTGCAGTGTAGCACTAAATATGTCTGTCAGTATCCACGTCTAGGTCGACAGAATGGGAGGGTTTTAAGTTTTAAGAAAAGGATTATTTCCTGCAAGAGGCTTGGAAAGGAATCATGAAAGAAGGATGATGATGGGTCGACTTACGAAGTTGCCGCTTTCAATGGTGATGCCGCGTCTGAGGAGGCACAGACTGCTCGTGACGTAGCTGCCCGAGGGGGTTTTGCAGCCGCATGCTGGAACGGTGTACTTGGTATCCCTATTAGGATTGTTAGTCTTCCGTCGCCGTATCAAGAAAAGGCGAACAGCCCAGAGGATAGGTTTAAGACTTACGCAGCAGGGGCAGCCAGGGCGGCGGGCAAAAGAGCGAGGAGAGTCAGGGAAAACTGCATTTTGATAGATACAAGGAAGTATGTACTTTGTGCGTTGATATAGAAACGACTGAAGAATGTTTGATGGTAAAGGAACAAAAACCAGATAAGCTTTGATGTTTAAATTCTTATATATGTTTTTCAAGTCCTGAAGCCAGTATATATTTAACGACATATACACGGAAACAGTAGGTAGTACTTACTACCGTGCCGCATGTATGCCACCCGCCATCTCCGTATTCAGCGTTCGGGGTCCTGTCGCCTGACGGCTATTTGCCGGATTGCCCAAACGGGATGCACATCCGGGGTTCCGGGGCCGGGCATACCCCTGCTTCGGAAGACGATGTACCTCTGTTCCCCGCAATCATGTGTTGATTGCGCGAGTTAGATGCCTATATCGGACAGCAAAGTTGTGACTGTATGATTAAGCATGATAAATCACCTTAAACCAAGTAATGCGCCGTCTGAGGTTGCAATTGTTGGGCTGTCATGGTAGGCGCGCATATGTAGTGTCGGTAGATCCTGTTCATAAATACGGCACTCGACGGACTTCTTGCCGATACGTCATTTCTTCCTTGGTTTGTGAAGTCCGTCGGTGTTTTGGGTTGTTATGGGGTAAGTACTAGGTTCGGGCAAATCTACCTTGATGAAATTCGGACTGGATAGATCGAAAGGCAATACGAGAGATACAAGTCGCTTTTACCCCGCTAAAGCCTAGTTTCCACCGCATATAGTACAAGCCCTCTATCGAAGTCTTATATCTCAATTACTCAAAGATATGCTTCCTTCATCACAGTTATTGAATCTCATGAATGCTATGGAAGAAGCCTCAGAGGGTAAGCTAGACGACATCGACTTTCTCACAAGTAAACTCTCCCCCTGGATCCTACAACTATCGCCTTTCGTCCCATCCAAGACCAGCCCAACCATGGATCATACGACGTGTCTGGCTCAGGCCAGGGGAGCTTTACAGGCTGACTGCGGCTTTTTCCATCTTTGTCTGTTCTCCTCGATATGCTAGAAAATGTATCAAAGAGATGCTCTTGTTCTTCATGTGAGCGGTACATTTCTTTTGGTACATGCAAGAGTGGATATCTACGGGACCTAGCTGCGGTAGAACTCTTCATTCTCCTCGCCCACGCTATTCCAGAGGGATTTACAGCAGTAGATGTCTCCCGGCTCACAAAACCTGACGACGTGTTAGACTCAATATTCGATGTGTTTCATCAGACGATTTCCAAAACACTGCTGCAGTGTAGCAAGTTGTTCTCTTTCGACACTGTCGTCGCTGTCACCACGGCTGGCATACCATATCGGATTTATACTGAGAATGGCCCATCCTTTGGTGTGGCGGCTTGCTACTATGTAGAACGACGCTTTTGCGATAACAACATCATGGTGAAGCTTGAGCCGCGAGATGCAGGTAGCAGGTTGTTGAGTTTCGAATTCTATGAAGGTGGCGTTGCAGGCATTTGTGAAGAGTCAACAGTAATGTGAAGCGGCATATGAGGGCAACGACGACAACAGGTCCGCGAAAGGGTTCACGGGGTGATAAGAGAAAGACAACCGGAGACCACCCACCGCTATTTGCCGGGAAGATAACTCTATATAGGAGCTCATGACGCTAGTATCTACTGGGCTATCTCACGTGTCTTCAAACCTACAGAAACCCGCATCGCGGCGATTCAACTGCGCGCTGTGAATTGACCTGACCGTCAGGAAGATTCTTCATTTGGTTACAATGACGAAAAAATGATATATCATTGTCGTTAAGGTCTAAGTCACGGAATCCGAACCAAAATGTTAAAAGGACAGGGGAGTGGCTCTATAGACTCTTTAAGGATACACACAGCATGTGAGAGGCGCAAATTACAACATACGTAGTTAAAATTTAATTTTATCTTAATCAGTTAAACACAACGCATACTTGGCTCAAAAATAGTTGACGAAACGGCTACTCAGAAATGATGCATGCCTGATGACCGCTGGCTGATGTCACAAAACACACCGTCATAATCTCATCGACGGATATAGACATGACGCAGTGCATTTAGTCTACATTCTAAATATTACAAAAAGAACTCTTGTTCTTGAAAGTCAAACGATATCTTCTAGTCGAAACCACAGTACGGCGCAGTCTGTCGATACGAGAACCCAACCCTAGCTACAAGTCTTTCCTCTACGACTATAAATCCGTAACCAGTATCATCATGAGTGGACCGGCCTTTGTCGTCATGCCCGTACAAACCGACGGTGCTGAGAAATCCGAACCAAACCCCGAGGAGTGTACGTACTAAAAGATCAGTCAAAAAGCCATCCGTGAGTAAGTAACTCACAAGGTTTCTCAATAGTGGCCTCCGCAATCCAACAAACGATAAAGAAAAGCAGAAATTCAGATGAAAACAACGGACAAGAACAGAGAGGACCACTGAAGGAGCTCATAGGTAGGTTTCAGATACTCAGCAACATCAAGAAGGTAACAGAGTATCGCACTGACATCTTGAATCCCACAGCTCACAAAGACAGCCTCTACAAGTATATCAATGTAGGCAATTGATAAAGCTGATCAACTACAGGCCTGATTGCTAATATACTTTTGCAGTGGGAGGATCCAGTTCGCACCCTTGGAGCATACTTCGGTGCTCTGACCGTCCTCTTTGGAGCACACTACCTACCTCTTACACGATTAGCTGTGAAGGCCGGTGCGGTCATTTTTGGAAGTACGTGATATCATAACTGCATGTGATTTGGAAGACAAACACGCACTGACTGTAACTTATTAGCAATTTTCCTCACCGAATTCATTAGTCGGCAGTTCGGCAGCGACACCTTTCTCCTTCGCCTTCGACCCAAGGAGTATAAGACAGTCCCAGAGCCCACCCTCAACGGCACCCTAAGAGACATTCATGACTTTGTCCAATACGGCGTAGTCCAATTACAGAAGATGATCTATGGCGAAGACCTGGGCAAAACATTCGTCGTAGGTCGTACCTCAATACCTACCCCTGTTAACGAGACACTTTACTGACATTAAAGCAGGCATTTCTCAGCTGCATAACCATGTTCTGGCTAATGAAAGTTGCACCTCCGTTCTCGCTAGCGGTGCTGGGCCTGACCTCGATCTTCATTGCTCCCCTCGTCAATTCGTCTCATGGACGTGTCGTAGCCCAGGATGCAGCAGCGCGTGGAAAGAAGCTGGCTAACACGGCCGCTGAAAAGGGTAAGACACTTGCTGAAGATGGCAAATCCAAAGCAGCAGAGTTGTCTTCCAAGGCGCATGAGACCTCTCAAGGTGTGAAGCAGCACGTTGGAAACCTGACTGAAAGAGGAAAGTCAACAGCCAATAGCATCTCTGGCCAAGCCACTGGTGAAGGTTCTGGCAAGCTGAGGGATATGGGAGTCGACGCCATAAGCAAGGCTCCCAGCACCGCAAAGCCGAGCTTCGATGATGCGAAGCAGGACAAACCCAGGACCTATGCAAGCATCTTGGACGAGGGCACTGATGACTACAGATACGACACAGGTGGAGCAGCAAACAATGTCTCACAATCTTCGGATAGCACCTACAACACCCCGAGGCAGATTGCGGCTCACAACAACACTATCAACAGAAGTCACTATCCCGATACTGCCTTGAGACATCGGGAGAAGATAGTGTCGTTCAGGTAAGACCAGATTACTGGTCGGGAAAGGACATTTTTTTCTGGCACGCACCCTAAAAGGCAGTAGGAGACACAGCTGCCTCGAACTTACTGGCAAAATGGATTCTAGCTAGAGGGTCAATATGATGATGATTACACGTATACTATTGAGGTCCATCAAGACATAAAATAGCCCAGAATAACACATGTTCATACAAGGAACCTGAAACATATTCTTACTACAAAAGTGGTCATGCCGTATCTTGAAAGTCTCTCCTTGTCGTCTTTACACGTGATCATTAAACTAGGCTCAGCCACAGGGCTGGACTATTTCCATAGTGCTGTGACAGTGGGTGTTGGGTTTTAGAGGGCAAGCTTGACGTCAAGTTTGGCGGCCCTGCTAGCCCTACTCAGGGTCTGCTGGTGACACATCTGGTTATAAGATGCCTGGCAATGCGTACTTAATAAAACGAGACTTTTGATCACACGAATTGTTAATTGACGGATATCTGCAACGCGTAGTCTGCCTGAGGAACCTAGGAGAGTCCTTAAAGTATAAGATGATAACAATGCTTTAAACAACAATTTAATATCTCTAGACAGAGACTGGGATCTCAAGCACTTAATCACATTGCCGGGTATCGTCATATCTTTGACTATCGCTGATCTATAACTCGAGGCTATCGACTCCGGCAACCAAATTCTTCAACCTGGCCTTGTCCGGATCCTCATTAATTCCAGTAACTCCGGGTAGTGGCCAAAGACTGTGCGACTGCTCCAAGATGAGGGCCTTCTCATCCTCTTCTATACCCGCAACCGTAGCATGCGTCTGGACCAGTTGCAAATCCATAGGATCCATAGCTCCCTGTAGCTGAACAGCAAGAAGTCTGCTAACATGAAAGTTCAGCCCCTGTTTGTTTAAACCTTGTGCTGCCAGTATTAGGCTTGAACGGTAACCGGACGCAATACGAGGGTCAGTGTCGGATACTTTTGCTAAGTCTGCGATGATCATGTTTCCGAGGACCGTCAATGCGAATGCCATCCAAGGATCGAAGAACTCAAAGTTGTGTCTGGCGTAGTAAAGGCGTACCACCGTCTCAAGCATAACCTTGGCTTCTTTTATCGCCGATTCAGCTGTTTTGCCTCCGTATAGCTTCAAGATCTCGGGATTACTCATGCCATACGAATTGACGATTAGTTGTGTGAACGAGATTACCAGCTGGTGATATGTAACGCTAAAAGCAATTAGCATAACAAATACCTGCCTATCTGGAGAGGTGGCCTTACTGTAAGGTTAAATGAAGTGGGAAGGCTAGTTTTCTTGGCTGAAGAGCTTCCGGCAGTTTGTCCCTCCAATCATCAAGCTTGTTTTTGAAATAAGTGATGTCGTCGAAGTTCAGAATATTAGGCGATGCCATCCCATTGACCCCGTAGAGCCTGGCTCCCATTTCGTTTCTGATCATGTTAAAGCTTGCCTCGGCTTCCAATTTAGACCCTACATGCAGCGGATATTTAATTGGATCGTCAGGATATTGCACCCAGACCTCCCCATACCACAATGGCTCCACTGTCGCATCTGGCAGTGGGATCTGGGGAGGGTACTGGAGATATGGCGGACGGAAGAAAGCAAAGTCGAAATTAGCCTGCCAGGAGAAGATACTCCACGCCGTAAACACACGAACTTTGCCAAGGTTCGTGTTATACTTTTCCGGTCCAAACAAATCCAATTCTTTACCCATCTCACATGCCCGCTTTGCATACAAAGAACCGATCTCATCCATACCGTTGTTTGTCATGGTGTAGCTGAGTATCAGCGCGGCCTGTATAGTAGGGATTGAGGCTTTCTTCATTGACGCCAGATCCCACAGTCGCCTTGCTTCAGCCAGTAATCTATAGGTGAGAGATTCTGCAAGCCATATCTTGGATCGATTTGGGATTTCGAGACAGCTTTGCTACGATGAGTTAGTTTTGACTGAAGTAGATTGGAGGTATGGGAATCAGGGAGATATCGATGTGAGGTGGAACGGAAAGAAAAAGGAACGCTTACAGCTGCGATTGAGAGTACAGCATTGACGAGTAGTGGTGAGCAGAAATCAGTCCGACCTGATTCCATGTCCTCCAAGAACAGGTCTTTTTGTACAAAGGGGCCACAAGGATGAGGATACAGGAAGTATGAACAGATCAGCTTCCTGAATAGTCGATTGTCAGAAATGACCTGGGTCCATGGCTTCGCCTCGAGTTTGTCGACTATTGGCTCAACCATGCGAGCGGCATGGTATGGTACAGAGTATGTAGTAGCAAACTCTGTCTCACGAGTTTCAGGATGTTGATTGTCCTCGTCGCAAGGCTGAGGTCGCGAGTTGAAGTTGTAGTTAAGCTCTCGGTTCTGGCCGTTTTCATCCAAGGCTCTGTTGCTGGCAGTTTGTGGCATCATTGTCGCTTGACAGAGAAGAGAACTCAAGTATGGATTATCGACCATTGACAGGTGGATAGGGATGTCCGATACATATGGAAATTCGTACCGGCGACGCCGTGTCTCGCCTGTTAGCGAGAGCTGCATGAGGAGATGGCCTTCTTTGACCCGACTCAGAATAGATGCCGCATCTGCACCAGCCCTGATACGAAGTAGAATAGCGGCAGCGTCCTGTTCGGGTATTACGCGTAGGAGTTCAAACAGTTCTGCGTAAGTAGATTGTTGCCTTCGCCACTCTTCACTTTTTTCCTGTTTCTGTTTATACTGGCAGACCTTTCTCTGTTTTGTACAGTTGCCGCATGTAGGGCGCAAGCCATCACACTACTCAGATTTTAGCTTCAGACGCGCTTTCAATTTACATCACCATAACCACCTTTACTTTGCGCTGACGACAGATATCACATGCCAAGGATACGTTTTGGTACCTGGGGGGTAATTTTATCGGAGACCCCCTTCGCATTTCTCGTGTAGGGGCCTGAGAGGCTGGTAGGATGGGCCGCAGAGGAGGCATGGCACTGAGTTATCTGAGATGTGCCTGGTGAAAAAAACCTTTGGCGTGCAGTTGAAATAACGAGGGGTGTGTTGGCGTGTGTCAGCTGGAGGGAGGAAGGAAAGCATGGCCTGGTGAATGACACAAAAGAATGTGCTGGTATACTGCCTAAAAGACGCCTGTGCTTTTTGTCTTGTTTTTTAGGCCCGCAACTTCTTCTCCCAGTAAGGAACCCCGCTTCTGGAATTCCGAGACGTGTGATTTGGCAGTTATGACGTATTTTAGAACCACCTCATTCAGCTGGATTTAAGGCGTTATTGTTTAAAACGTTTATTTCTATAGCAATACACTTATGGTTTCTTAACAACTGCACTCTTAGAGAACAGTACATCATTCCGAAAGACTAAATATTAAAATCCAGAATTGATCGGGATAGTATTAATAGCTTCAAAGTATGCAGGGTAGGAAAACGACCGGGATCCATCACTGTGTAAAAAGTACAGTAAGGTCTCACATTTTTCGCAGCTCTCTACCCTTATCGTAACACCATTGGAGGGAAGGAAATGACTAATTGTATTACTCTAAACGGGCGCTAAATGACTAACTTCATCAAGCTCGTGCGGGGTTAAAGGATGTGTCGTCTCCCTTCAATTCAACCTGAGAGAAAGGAAGAGTGCCATGTCGGAGCCATACAGGACCATTCTTCCCAAGGATGGTCGCGCCGAAGCACGCGAGGTCCTGGCGGCAGCGAGCGCCGTCGCAGTTCCCAAACGAAGGACGTCGACCAGAGTGGCGTGCAATGCCTGTCGCAAGCGGAAAATTGCGGTAAGCGAGCCATGTCTGTCCAATAGTTAGTGGGTGACAAGGTTGTACTGATTTGTCGGATAAGTGTGATGGTGCACAGCCACAGTGCAACAAATGTCGAGCCAGAGTCGCTGCTTGTGTCTATACGTCGTCATCCAAGTCGCAATCACAGGAGATCAGTAACCGTGTCGAGCCGATTCGACAGGAGCTGAACAAACACCATGAATTCATCAACAAGCTTAAGTATCTACCAGACAGCGAAGCCCAAGATCTACTGCAGAGGTTGCGATCGACCACCGCTTCTTCTAGTCTGATCCATGATCTCTGTGGAGGCATGGATGGGAGACAACGACCATCCGATATAGAAGCCGCACTAGCCATGTCAGTATCAACCGATTCGCGGCTCGAGTTTGAGCTCATGGCACGCCATAGAATGGCGTATCCACATTCTACTCCCGTGGAGGCCACCCCTGTAAGGCTCAGCCAGGCGAGTGAGTCGATTCTCAACCAGCAAGCCCGTGGCCAGCGTAGCTCAGCAGGATCGCTCTCTAGATATCGTAACCGGCCCGGCCAGTGGCCCGCCCAGCACGCATCCCGAGTTCTTCATGGAACACGCGTACCAGCCCCAATAGGACCATTACAAGTCAACCTTTACTGCGATAATCGTCTCAAGAATCTACGCATAGAGTACTGGACAGGCGTGCCTATCACCAATGAGTACGCGGCTGCAGTAATATCATTCTACCTCCAGACGGACCACTCTTTTTTAGGGTTATTCGATGCCGATTTGTTTTTGACGGATCTAACTGAGCGACGAAATGTATTCTGTTCACCCTTTCTTGTTACCTCGCTTATGTATCTTGCCTGCGTATGCTTCTAGACCTAATTGTGGTCGAATGGACACTGACAAGACAAAGCAACCATATACCGCCGTGGACCTCCAAGCTGCGATCTTCAAGCTTGCATTCTTTGCTGAGGCGGAGGCTTACCTGGAGAGAGAAAGATCTTCTGCAACGTTGATCAACGTGGCCGCCATCACCGCCTTGTCTATGGGATGCATTTTCCATGGCAAGGACGCACTGGGAAATGAGTTGATAGTAGAAGCTCGCGACATGGCTATGGAACTCGGTCTTTTTGGTGATCAGGACGACGGGACTTCCTCAAACAGGACGTCCTTCCGTGAAATGGGGCCAGACTGGATACGAGCTGCCTCCCATATCGCATGGGGATCATATGGTTGGCTGGGGTAAGATGTGAACCTTGACCGATCCGACATTTGCTGACCTAGTGGCTCTCTCTTGAAGACTGCATAGCCTGTTTTTCCAAGATGACCCTATCAGGCATCCTCCAACGCTTCCTATCCCTGGTCAAACTCCCCCAAAGCGCGACGAGAGTTGGCCGGCGCACCCCCTGCCTGCTTACATGGGCAACACATTTCCGTCTCTGTCCGAATTGTTTGTCATATTTCAGCAGGTTTGCGTAGCTTATTCTAGCGACGAAGCCCGGGGACCGCCTAGCGAGAAGCTATTGAGAATCGCCGAAACTAAATATCAAGAGCTTCTGCATTGGGCAGACACGCTGCCGATCGACATGATGCGAGTTGACCATTGTCCGACGCATGTGATGATATTCCAGTAAGTTATACGCGGTATAATCAACCCGACAAGGTGACTAATTCAGCCAGTCTATTATACCATTGCGTCGTTCTTCACATCTTCCGCCCGTTCACCAGCAGGTCTAAATTCGAGACAACACAAACGAACCATCGATTAACATCTTTCCTGTCCTTTGACAGTTCCGCAAACGTTGCATCGAGCGCATCTATAAACCAGCTGAGGCACACCATCTCCGATTATTACTTCTTCTACCCTCAAGAGCTACACACCGTTCTCTTTAACGCAGGACTAGTCCGGCTCGCCGACGCCAGCCTTAAAGACCAAGATGACGTCAACTGGCGGCTGTACTTTTTTCTCTGCGTACGATGCTGGCAGGAACTTTACGTCAGTTATCCGATCTTCTCTGACATCCTCCACGCTTACCTGTCCATGGCTCTACGCAACGGGATGTTGACTACCCGAGAGGCGAAGACGATTAGTTCAGAGTTGAAGCGGAGGGGTAGTCACCATACTGATGCTAGGAAGTCTACGACTAATTTCTTGGCGGACTTTGACCTTGCTCTAAGCCAGCCCGAAGAAGCAGCAGCACATGCATTGGCGCAACGGTTTGGTGAGCTGGGGCTATTTGTAGAACTTACTGAGGGTGACTATATTGCTCCAGATCCTGTAAATGCAGATAGCTAGTAAATGCTATCAAGACAAAGCAAAAAGAGCCTGTCATATATTCGAAGAAAGACTGCTATTAATGTGACTAGTATCTCGACGGTACTTAAAAACTCTACATAACGTATTGCTCATGCCTCAGTCTAAAGTATGATGACTATTTGATCCCCTGCAGACTATGAAATAACATTTTAGATTCCCTTCGCATCCTTGTCTTTTCGGGGTAGTAGCTTCACTCCCATCTAAGTTTCTCATAAACTCAATAGTAACTTCGATACTAATGCCTGCGAGGTCCAGAACACGGAGTCTATTCACCGTAAGTTTTCTATAACCGAAAAGAAGATAAGATCCGCTTTTCTTAGACGAACTGTTAATCTGCCTTTAATGGAATGTCCCTTGACCCTTGATTGAACCCTGTATATTGCGTCTTCTAAATGGTTTAATGGTAAGCGTGTATCGAATAACTAAGACTCTGCACTGCATAGGTCGATAGCGTTGGGGTGACTTGTGCACATGACCTCGCAATTAAACCATTCTCAGAAGCAAGATGTAACCTTTCTACTGTACACCGCCATGTAAATTCGGTAGTATACTCGGTAAGTAGAATGAGGCTGTCACTAAGAGCTCTCAAAAGATGGTAGACCATGTTATGTCTAATAAGTAATTAAATGATCTTCAGGGTCTTATCCAAACTGATAAAAGTCCTTCTCTTTACCAATGGGACCTTGGTATTAGCGACTCTGGTCAATAACCTTATTCTCGCAATTGACCCACTTGCAGATCGACAACCGACGTCTTCTACAGAACACCGACGCACAGGCTCCAGAGCAAAGGCTAGCTCCACAAGTCTAAGCTATGGATCTACAGAGTATTCTCAGGCAGACAATGACGAGGAACTGTACCGAATAGTGATCAAAAGTGTATATAAAGAGCGCAACAGCTCGTCTCATAAACACAACAGCTCACTGTAGTTCTCTGTCAATCTACACTCTACGCAACAAGCCTCATACACCTCCAGTATCTTAGCAAATCTCATCAATCTTCTATACCTCTCAATCTATTCTTCTTCCAACACCACAGCAACTATGAAGACCACCATTTTCGCATCCACGGCTGCCGCTGTCCTCAGCTTCACCTCCGGCACCATGGCCAACCACTGCAGCTGGAAGTTCTACGAAGGACCCCTGTTCAGAAGGTGGCTCGTTATCGGCTCCGGTGTCGATGACATCCCTGCTCGTTGCGGTGGCTTCTGGGACGGCATGAAGAACAAGAATTTCCACGGAGCCTGCGGAGCTCTCACCACCACCAACTGCGGCAAGGACAAGAACGGAGACATGGTCATCAACTTCACTTCGGGCTCGGGTTGCAACAGTGGCCATATTGAGTCGGCTTGGTGGGAGGCGACTAAGAACAAGTTCGGCCCTATCCACTGTAAATACATCGCTTGAGACTGAGGACCTGTACGAGCTGTCTTGGTCTCTTTTATTGAACCAGGCTTAGTCTGAATACGGGTATCAGGGTGTCAACTTATGCAGGGAGAGGGGGAGCTCCATTTTTATTCAGGATACATATCTTTAGTAGGACTTTACCATAACATTCTGCGAAATTACTGCACAAATATGAAGATAGAAGCTGTTACAGCTAAACATCTAATCTCTTAGTGATGCAGCGTAACTTAAATAGGAATGGATGGGGTCCCATTATTGTAGAGTCAGGATGAAGGGATCTAAGCCATTCGGCAGCCTCTCGCTGCACTGTGGCTGAAACTATCGGTTTGCTGGACTCTGTGGCTGACAAATGTAATCTTGAACATCTCTGTTTCTGTCTAACTTGCCGTTTATATTTCATGTTCTCTGTAGTTCGAAAGGTGCTATTCTAGGACAGTGCTTTAATTACGAGATCTTTCTTACTTCTAACTCTAAGAATAACAGACTTCCCATTATCGTCTTGCCATTATTCTTCAAAACATTTAGGAAAGATTTAAATTTCGAACTTAACCTGCAGAATCAATCTCACGCAAAGCAACAGAATGTTCCGACCAGAGTTTATTCTTATATGAATCGATGTCATCAAATAATCATAGCCTGAGTAAAGAAACAACGTACTTTATGCGCTGGTTCCGCCGCTTCTATCTTGACGCAGGTAATGTAAGCAGCAGTATACAGGGTAATCACTGTGGCGCCCGTCATCTGAAACTCATTGCAATCTCATGTACTTATCGATAAGAAGAGGCCCCACACTGGCTCTTATCAGCACGTGAATCAAGCAAATGAACTTCTCTAATCAGGAAAAGTCTTTTATCTGACATCCCTGTCACAATTTGTGGCGAACATCTGGGCTTGAAAAGAGCGAAACTGGAGCTTTAAACTGGATACTTACACAAGAAGCTAGTTAGGTATAAATGGAAGCGCTGTGGCTTTAAGAAGGTAAATTTCATTGGAATGCGAATCTAACTGTCCCAGATGTAGCCATTCCATTGACTCGGGTGGATATAAGCTCCGCCTGCTATCCGCTTTACACAGCGGAAAGTGTGCATAACCTTCCACTAGTGGGATAAGGGTATCCACACAAGAGCGCTACTGAACTTCACAAGTATACCAGCAGTCTCATAGCAGATGGCCAGATACTCTGCTTGAAATAAAGTACTCAAACATTAGTACTCTTGTTTATTGAACAATGTAAGTGTATTAGCAAACGCTTTATTGAGTTCTGGATTGTGGGAGGTTTGAAGGATAAAGTTACGCGCTGGATACAACGATCATTTCCAAGAATGTGTTAGTTTACAGGGGATACTCTCAGCCGAAGGCAACTGACCACGATGTTGTGACCAACATGCACAAGACTGTTTCAGTCTATGTATGTTGGTTCACGACGCTGCGCCTCTAATTTAACCAGCTGCTTTGACCCCCGATCCCCCAAATAAAGAGAAGTCCCCAGGGGTAAAGCTGCTACGCTCAATACTTCATACTACCATATTTGTAAGATCAATCCGTTTCTACACAACAAGATGCCGACTCAAGAGGAAGCAAGAAAGATCATAGAGGAGATAGCAGGAGAGTATGGATATCTGGATAGAGAGATGATGGATGACATCGGACAGTTCAATGCGGATTATCGCCGTAAGATCGACGAGAACTGGCTCAAGATGGAGAACGCTGCATCACACTCTATCAAGGTGTAGGTTCACACGTTTCTTTTACTATCATGAAGTAGTCCGCTGATCCTCTTTAGCCTGGCAAAGAATATATACGGAAGTGGCGCCAGGTTCGTGTTTGAGCTTCTTCAAAACGCCGAGGACAACGAATTCACCAAGGCTGGTGGCCTGGAAGACCCCCCGTTCATTTCCTTCAAGATTTATCCCAAACACATTGTCGTCGAATGCAATGAGGATGGTTTTACCAGGCATGATCTGAAAGCTATCTGTTCTGTCGGAGATAGTACCAAGTCAGCCTTGCACGGATACATCGGCGCAAAGGGTATCGGATTCAAATCTGTCTTTATTGCCGCATCCAGAGTCCACATTCAGTCTGGCCAATTCTCGTTCGAGTTTCGACACAAGAAGACTGACCCAGGTCTGGGTATGGTGAGACCAATCTGGGTCACGCCCGATAATCAGATTCCAAGCCCTTTGACACGTACTACACTGTATCTGCATGACGAAGGCGACGAAGATGATATCGAACATCTGAAGGCGATTATATCTATGCAATTAGATGACCTGCAGGAGACGTGTCTACTATTTCTTCGAAAGCTTCAGCAGATCAGCGTTGCATTTTATGACGACAAGGGCAACTTTGAGCGATCGAAACAGTTCAAAAAACGACAGATTGACGACCATCGTGTCTCTCTGGAGACCATTACTGTTGCTTCCGGCGGAGAGATCAAGAAAAGCCAAATGTACCATATCGCGAAACAGAATGCAACAGGATTGGCACCGAGCGAAAATCGAGAACCGCCCAAGAATGACGAAGAGCGAAGGATGTCTACCACTGCCGAAGTGGTATTGGCCTTTCCTCTAACAAGCGATTACGAGCCACAGATCTCTCGCCAGAGACAGGAGCTCTTTGCATTCTTGCCTCTTCGCTCATCCGATTACAAGGTTAGTAACACTAATTATACTGAACCGTTTTCTGAAAAGCTACTAATTTATAACATAGTTTCACATTCATTCAGACTTTGATACAAATGCCAATCGACAAGATATCATTACCACGTCGCGACGGAACCGCAATATTCGCGACTGGATTGCAACAGCATTCTATCAGGCTGTCCTTCAGTTCTGCGAACATCCAAAGCTATGTTATCAGTGGCCACTATTTCTTCCCCCGAAGGACAATGGCTATGACTCCTTTTGGTCGGAATTAGATGCTGGCATTCAATCGTTGATCAAGAAGCACCCCGTTCTTAGATCAAGGCATAAGAATGTTTTGAGATCCATTGACGACGTTTTCATTCTCGCTAGTGATTCGCAAGATCAGAAAGGTGACCCGTTACTCGACGACCCCATCAAAGATCCATTTCTTTCGCCGAAGTACTCTAGCACAGCAGTCGGCGCCTTGAAGGGATATGGCCTCCGGGTCAACTTCGTCCATCATATCCTCGACTTGCTCAAGTCCGACCTTGGAAGTGATAGCTCTAAAATGCGCAAAGGAAATATGACTGAAGATTGGCATAGCCGTTTATCACGCTTTCTTTCCAATCACCTGGGAAAGAATCCTACAATAAGGTCACTCCGAATCTTACCACTGAGAGATGGCACGTGGACATCGTACCAGGAAGGGCCAGTCTACCTGTCTTCAACGGGAGGTATTGAAATCCCTGCCATATTGGATCTCAGAGTCATGGACTCCGCGGCCATACAAAACCCTGACAGAAAGGCTTTGTTTAAGCAACTCGGAGTGAAGGAAGCTACCACTACTCAAATTCGACAATCAATCATTGAACACTTTGTGTCATGTGAGACACTTGAACCCGAAGACGACTTGAAGTTTCTCAGCTATCTTTACCTCACGCATCAAACCAACTTACACACACGCGAACACTACAGAGATGTATGGGTCAACACAAACGACGGACTTTGGTGCCCACAAAATTCGGTCGTCTATTTGCCGGGAACCGATAACCCTTACAGTCCTGAAACCATCCTGACTCGACAGGGAACTGCTCCAAACTTTTCCTTTGTCTTCTTGATTGATCAAATCTACAAACAAGGGCCAGCCAAGTCCACCTTGGGTCACCCGTCCTGGAAATCATGGTTAGTCGACTACATAGGTATCCATGAGCGACTTAGCTTGCTGTCTTCCAGTGAAGATACCCTATCCGAGCCTTTTCTGTGGGTTTTCAATCATCACCCAAAGACGTTCATGGGTCTCTTCGGGCATCTATGGCTATATGAAGGGACGAAGGTGATGAGAAGACCGGCTCTGGTTTCAAAGGTCCAGGAACTCTCTGCCAAAACTCTTTGCCAAGTCAACTTTTCACCCAAGCTGAAAAACACATGGCTTCCCTATCGACATCTTCAAGAGTTAGTCCAGCGGTATATGGAACACCCCGATCAATTTCCATTCCTGAAGATCGAGAGCGATGATGCGGACCTAGGGCTCGGAATGAAGTGGAACTTCTTGGTCAAGCATTTCTCAGTTGGTAAAGACGACGACATCGAATTCTTGCTGGAGATCCTCACCTGCATCAAAAGATCGTGTCCAAGCCCATCGTCTATTCGCCAGTCCCAGAGAGTATTTGATTTATATATTGCTATCTACGCAAAGCTTTCTGTTGCTAAAGATCACGTCGCAATGGCGTCCAGAATCAGGTAGGCTGCTAATGCACATTCATCAGGACAGGGCATTAACCAAAGTAGGAAGTTCTTCAATGAATCGGGCATTCTATACCCGGACGAGAAAATGCCGACGTGGACACGTTCCTCCATCTGTCTCTGGTCTGCACCTTTTGATATGGCGACAGCATATTCTCTGAAGAGCAGTTATGCGAGGAGAAGTCTCAGTGATGAAGACATGAGCAACATTGAGAACTTGTTCCATCGCACGCTAGGTATACGCAACGCTACAGTTGATAATATGGTCACAGAGCTGGATGGGCTGCGAGAGGAGGGCTACGAGGAGGACGATCGCATCTTGGAGCTTTACAAATACCTGCATGGTAATGCGTTCGAATCATCTGACATAAGGTGCGTTTTGGGTTTTGTCTCTTTCGCAGTACTGGTTACTAACATGGTACAGACTGGCGTTCCAGGAATCGCCGCTTATCTTCGTGAGGCAACAAGGTGTTCCGGGCTGGTACCGTACGTCTGAATGCCTGTGGTCCAGTGCAACGCCAATTCGGGGCAAAGCTACCTTGGACGACACTTACGACGAACTGGCGGATTTCTTCATCCATAAACTCGGTGTCAAGTCACTTACACTTCAGATGGTCTATGATGAGCTACGACAGTCCCCCAACGACAGCCCAGAAGAGATCAAAGTCGCGATTCGTTCTTTGAACGAGTTCCTTCAGACGGAACCTGCTTACCTGGATCCTGAACCTATCAGGAAGGCCAAGGTGTTTCCTGTCAGATACCCCAATGGAACCGTGGCTCTAGGTTCTATCGCTGTGAAATTTGCGATTGGAGACCGAGAAAAGTTGAAGGCTGCCTTTGAGGACAAGATTAGTCTTTTGGACTTTGATTTAGAAGACGTCCGCCGCCTAAAGCCGTTGCTTGATTGGTTGAGGCTTGAAGAGCGTTACCTATCCAATTGTGTCGAAGAATATACATCAATCTCTGAGGAGACAGGAACGCCCATTCTGTCGGGCAAGCGCTTTTTGAAGGCTAAGGCTTATTTTATCGCCCGGTGAGTTGCCCAAAGACGACCGCAGAAAGAATGCTAACCGTGGTCCCCCTACCCATCAGAGTCGCAGCGACCTTCAATAGTCCTCGGTTTCGCCATGATCCGACCGAATGTTACGAAGCTTTACGCACAATGGATGTAAGAGAAGTAGACGAGATATTTTCAGTCTTGAAGATGAGCCAGAACGGCCCGTTGTTAGAGAGTAAGGTCGCCACTGCAAGCGAACATATTGCTGAAACGGGCGGGAAGCTCACCATCTACGTCCCACGAGAGCCAAGGAAACAGGACATCTGCTTTGGCTCAGTCCTTCCGAAAAAGCTTGCTGCATGGCTCATGAGACATCCCACGACTCAACGTACTGCCAGTGTTGAGGTTGATGCAATATTTGCCCTCACGTCTATCTTTGCCAGTGACAAGTCTGTGCTTGACTACATCCTAGAAGACCAGGGCATCATACAGATCTCTCTGGACAACAATGACGAAGATGAAGATTTGCCTATCCATGAAGATGAAGAAGACACTGACACAGATTCACCCCCTGGCCGAGTGCTGGGATCCCAGTCTTCGAGACAAGATTTCACCCCGACACATTCTTCTGACATTGATGCATTGTCAGACCTCGAACACAGCACCGCTCTTAGTGAGGCCATAGTTGAGACTGTGGATCAGAGGAGCCACATGTCTCATCAGGGTCAGCCAGCCGTCGGAAGAGTTTCGCCAGTCAATGCTGCTTTCCGTCCAACACAACGCGGCGATATTCCAAGCCCACAGGTTCGTCGAAGCTTGTCTCCAGGTTCGGACACGGTCGAGAGACGACTTCAAGAAGACATGGGGTATCGCTCCATCCTTGAAAGAGTAGTCGAGGCAGCTCGAAGAGCAAATTTCCCACATGCAGGTGCCTTTGACATGCAGGATCTACGTGGTGCGCTGCCTGATACATACAACGGCACGTATCAGAGCTTTGACGGTTTGGATGTAATGGATCGAATGGGATCCAGTAACCAGCAAGAGCGCGACAAGAGGGTTGGTGCAGCTGGCGAATTATATGTGAGTACTCTGTCTATCGGTTTAGCGTTATGGGAGATGCTAATAATGGACACTTAGGTCTTCGAGCTCTTGTCGAAGCTTGAGTTGCCAGGCTGGAGCCGCGGGAATTGGCAAAGCACAATAAGGACGTACGCGACTGTCCATCCGGATTATACGGGCCTCTCACACTGGTCCAGGCGAGAAACTGCAGACCTCGTCTATGTCGACTCTTCGGGCCAGCTTACCCGTACCCTGCTTGAAGCCGAAGTTCTAACTGATGATGGGTGGTCTGGAAAACAACCGACCTATTACTTTGAAGTAAAGACAACGACAGGACCCTGCAAGACACCGTTCTATATGAGTGGAAACCAGTATCGTCTTGTCAGTTCACTTTACTTTCCAACTTGCGACTTTAACTAATTTGCGACAGATGGAACGCATTCACTACAACCAAGATCGCTCGGAAGTATATATGATCTTCCGTATTTACTCTCTGCTTGACAGCGACCGGATTGGTTATTGCGTCTACATGGATCCAAAGAAATTACGAGATGAGGGGAAGCTTGTTTTTATGGAGGGGACATGGTCGGTTAGACCAGGATCTGTAGGTTAGAAGTAGCAGCACAATTCAATATTGGTTAGGGCTTGGTCGGGTGGGTGAACAGCCAGATTACTAAAAACAATAAATTTGTGATCATCCTGATCTTCATTATCTAAAGCCAGGCAGGGTTAGACCTCTGTTCCAATAGTTAGTTTACATAAAATGCCCGTGAATAAGACTTGTCCACTTTATTTGACATTACTCCTTCCCAAAATCCTTCAAGCTTATCTTTGCTGAACGTTGATACAAGCGATCGATGTTAAACTTGAGGCGATGCTCTAGCTTACGAGTGTCCATCCTCCCTTCATGATACGGCGGGCGGGGAGTCTTGATGCTCCGGATGGACTCAGCAACTGTAAAGACACAGTATCCATCAAATGGCTTTTCTGGCTTCACTGGCGGTAAGCCCATCCTCCACATTTGTCTCATCAGGTGTCCGAGGAGCCTGCCGTCAGATTGCCGGTCATATTTATCTGGTTCCTCATGGAGGAATTTCTGCAGGTTGTACAGCTTTGTGAAGAGTTGTTCGAGTAAAGCAATGCGTCGTTGGTCGAACATTTCTGTTACACGCTTGGGTACTGGTAGGTACGTTTCAATCGGGCCAGTTGCTGTGAGTATCGCGTTGGTAGCGAGATGACTGAATGTCAGATCGCTCTGAAAGATCCAGGCAATGAAAAGCTTGAACTGCTGTGTCTTTCCAAACTGGCCTGTTGTATTGTTATCAATGTCTGGCCAGTCGCTGTTCCATTCGTCGCGGAACCTGGCTTCCCATCCATGGTAGAAAACTTTGACGATATCAACGCAGTCATAGTAGTCAGCAATTATCCCAATTTGCGCCACAGTCTCCTGACCTAATGATTTGGGGATGTGACTGTGGTGGCCATGTATAATCTCAAGTAAGATCAGGAGAGCCTCGGCATTCCAGCATGAGGTTCTGAATTCCAAGAGGCCTTGATCGTTTGGTTTGGACTCTCTGAACTTGCCCTTGATCATCCTACGAAAGACCGAGGATGCCATACTGAGATGTTTGGCGGATACACGGAAGACGATTATGTTGGGGGTACCATCTTTCCGTTCTGGCTGTAGAGATGTGATGTTTTTGAGGGCTGTTACCTTTGTGATTGTTCCAGGCGAGACAGTCGTAGTTGGCTCAGTCTTCTTCTTGTAATTCAACTTTGCTATCAACTTTGCAAAGGGGTCTTCCCAACGTGGAAGAACCTGTTGCAAGTTGGGGCGCTCCAAGATGAGCAACGCATCAGCGTCAGGGTCCAGCTCGAGGAGAGATTTCTTCATTGTGAATGGTTGGGAGACAGGGTCAGATTCCGAATGCTTCTTCTGCGTCCCGTTTGGTGGTGCGTCACCGTTTTGTGTGGTTTCTCCTCTCGCCTGTTCAGTCTCCTTACTGCGGGCTTTCCTTTGTTTTATAGTGTCCGTCGTCACGTTAGATTCGCATGAGTCACGCTATAACCTTTGATCTTGGGCTGTGATTAGCATAAGGTTCAGAGCCAGCATCAGTGTGATGAAGTCGATTTGTTGACTACGATCAGTGGGCGTCTTCAGATTTGTTACCGTCAAACCCTAAGTACTGTGATTAAAAGGGTAATCTTGTGAAGCATGGCCCTGTGAATGTCCGTTGCGGATGTTTTCTTGTCAGAGCCTTGATAATCTGCTTTCCTCTCACTCCACTTCTCAACTTCTGCCTCCCCATTTCTTAACATCACATCCAAGCATGCGCAGATTGACCTTCCACTGTAGATGGAGATAAGCTTTTCTCAACGATGATCAGATAAGGTTTCGAGGTTATTTACACTTTTCACAAGGGCATTATGACTCCTTTGCCCACACATGACCTTTTTTTTGCCATGTCTTTTCTCAACGAATTTATACTTTCTTCGAAGCATCATGTCTACAATGCTTGCACAGAACCCTTTTTTGCCCTCCTCTAGCGTAAGGTTTGGGAGACAAAACTCGACTACGATAGGATTCATATACCTGATCGAATATCAATCCCTCCGCTGATTGCAGGTCTTGTGTCTGGAAGAAGTGAGTATAATGAGTATTCAATTTGTATTACAGCGGGAATAGACCGGGCACTAGTTCTCTATCAATGATAGCAAGCCACTCGCGGAAGGCGTCCTCTGGGACTAGCATGGAAAGGTTATTAGAAGACCTCAATCAGCAATTGCAGTCTTGAACAGTCGTTAGTGTATTTATTTACGAGTCAATAGTTTATCTTGAAATCAATAGTTTTGAAAGCTAAGCCCAATCAAGTACACGCTAAGACACAATTTCAGGGGTCTGCAATTTCAGATGCAAGCCACAGCACTAGGAAGCGTCTCCACTGTCGCAATTCAGTAACGGCTGATCCGAAACGTCGTTTTCTGGCGAATCCCAGCTCTGTGCTAACCAGTGTTTGCCTTAGGAGTACTCTAGAGTAACCGTCCAACAAAGCAAGGAGAAGACAATTATCGATCCTTCAGAAGCAATTAAACTGAAAAGCGTCTCTCAGCTGGTTACTAGTCGTTAGCTTATTTTATTCTTGCGTGAGGCCAATTAGTGTTGTTGGTATAAGAAAGGCGATGCTATCCCCCCGTGTTGTGGCTCGCGTTCCATTGCGCCATCTTCAATTGTCCATTCTTTTCCTCACCATAGTCACTCGTTTATAATGGTGTCACTTAAAGCACTTGCAGTCGCTTATGCGGCTGCCAATCTACTGGGGGTCGACGCAAGTCCGTGCCGTCCATCAAGCTTGACCTCGTCGACCTTGTCCAGCCCCGAAACTCAGACCTTATCATCGGTCCTCTCGGCCTCCACGTCGGGCAGTAGCGCTATTCCGACTGATACAACGACGTCCAAGGAACTTACATTGTCCAACGATGAAACAACTACTGGAAGCCCAACTTCATCTGGCAGTGAAACGCTTAGTTATTCTGCATCGTTGAGCGAGCCCACTACATCGGACATTGCAACATCGTCGACCATTGCAACTTCTAGCGACTCCACAGTTTCAGTCGATATTACTGCGTCTACCGATGCCACGACCTCTGCCGAAACCACTACTTCTGGTGCTTCAACAGTGCCCGCTGAGTCTTCTACGTCTGCTGAGATTACGGCGTCTACCGATACGACAGAGTCTACTGGTACCACAGCCACCGCTAATGTCACGACCACCACTGATACTACGACCGCCGCTGATACTAGCACTGCGGCCGACACCACCACAACTGCCGACACCACGACCACTGCCGATACTACAACTGCAGCTGATACTACAACCACCATGGGATCGACAACAGCTTCGGAAGAACCTACAACTACAACTTCGGTCTGTGTGGAGCCTACTAACATGCTTAGAGAGGCTGGCTTTGAGCCTCCATCCACTGGCTCCTGGGGATTTTACTGGGGTGGCGGTTATGTTGACGGCAATGCTGCCAACCCTCGCACTGGAACTGGTGCTGCGTATGCCCACCCATGACCCTTTTGTAACGACTTGAGCTAATTTAGAACAGTGTTCTTCCCGTTCCTGATAGACAAGAACGTCGCATGGAGCAGCGCGTCCATGTTGTCCCGGGTACAGAGTATACCCTCAGCTTCTACTATGCTCTCTCGGCTGTCCCAGATGCCAGTACCGAGTGCATCGTGTTTGCTACCTTCGACTACTATACGACCTTGAAGACAGTACCGATTCCATCTGACACTGATTACCACCAGTACACTGCCAGTTTCATCGCAGCAGATAACTTGGACCCTGTCATCGAGATTGGTATCTCATGTTCACGAGTAAACAATGCGCCTGAGGTTCGGGTTTTCATCGACGATGCTTCGGTCATGGGTGCTGCTTGTGACTCTACTCCTCCCACTTCAACTCTCCTCGTCCCTGCACGGCTAGAGCCAGCTAACTGTCCTGTCAACGTCGCCAGGGTTCCTGGTTTTGAGCCGGTGAATGGAGAACAAGGCTGGGAATTTTACAATCTTGGAGAATTTGTGGAAGACGAATCTAATGCTAGGACAGGAACATGGGAAGCGTAAGTGTAAATCATCTTATACTCTGTGCCAGAACACTAACAGATTGCAGACGCTTGCCAAGTGAACCTCAGCCTAACGATGCCACGTTTTTGGAACAACGGTTCAGTTCCTCACAACTCACTGCCGGCGAGACCTACGATTTCCGTTTCTTCTGGAAGCCCGAAATCTTACCAAGTAATGGCCAGTGTAACATATACGGCGGTTACAATGATCAAATCAATCTTGGAGTGGACAGAGTCAATTTTGGGGCAACATCATCGACTGGCTATACGATCTACTCGAAACGTTTCATAATGCCAGCCGGTGATTTGACGCTTCAAATCGTCTTCCAGTGCACCTCCAGCAATGGCCAGCAGCTACAGGGGTCAGTCTTCGTTGACGACACTGCACTGATCAAGGTTGGAGGCTGTGAGGCATACCCCGAGACGGGAGCACTCATCGAAAACCCTAGCTTCGAGATTCAAGCGACTGAAGATAGTACTTATGCCTGGTTTGGAACCAGTGGCGTGAGTATCAAGGCAGGCACTACGCCTAACGGTCCCTCCCCTAACACGGGCAACAATTTCCTGTAAGTTCTGCTTTAATGATTTGTTCGTACACTTTTCTTACTCGGTCTAGATACATTGAGCTTGAATCCACCAGAAAGTCCGCTACAGTCACCAAGCCGCTGGCGAGATCCTTAACCCCGGGCCGGTCATACGATATCAGCTTCAGCTGGACTGCTGGGGCGGACTATACAACTGGCGACTGCTCGTTCACACTCAGCCTTGGTTCAGCTACCAGTACACTTAACCTGAACTCACAGGTTACGCCTTATGATTATCAAGTGTTCACGGCCAGTCTCACGCCCAGTGAAGCAACTTCGTCTATGTCTCTTGAGGTCCGATGCAGAGATGTTTTCCCTGACTTTGCGTTTGATGACTTTAATCTCCAGTAATCGGACCCAAGTCATGGCTGAGGTTATATGATTCACTTCTTAGAATACATATTTATATACATAACTCGAATTCCCTTTACTGTGTTTTGCCTATCAATTCCCTGGTTTCCCTTGAGCGACTCTTGTATTCCTATGCGTCTAGCAACTTGCCAGCCCACAGTCACTGATTGATACCCAGATACTAAGCGAGGTTGATATGGTATTGGGGCCACCACAGGCCGACTGGCGTTGTCTCGCTCTTTAATCGTGAGCTTTGGGTATTGCAAAAAAAGGAACAGAGGCCGGCCTCTTACAAGCATTCGAGTTATGTTACTTTACCGTGTGAATCCGTCGAGAAAACCTTGTCCTGACCGAGACTAGTAGCTACTTAATTGTTATAGAAAGCTCGCTTGAAGTTGGCTGTACGACAACAAGAAATTTCGCTGAGAAAAATCAAGTAGTTGATGATGATTGCAATCTTAACAGTGGTCCTTCTCTGAATTTAATATATCTATCATACGAATGGCAGGATAACATGACTGGCATTCTCCCCTCCACAGAAGACATTATGTGTGCCCTTATTGTCATTATGCTCCAAGCTTCCAAAGTTGCTCACACCCAAATTCCTTCCGCACACAACAGCCCGGATTGACTCGCCAGCCTCATACTCAATGCCCATAGCCCAAATACCAATATCCAGTCTAACAACATCACCAGGGTTGATCTTCTCCTCGATCTCATGAGGATGGAACGGCCAATGGGGATGCATACTCTTGCTCTCATCGATTTCACGATGCGATGCTCGGAGAACACCCATTGGACCGCGGTAGATCACTACTTCGATCTTCTCCTTCGCGTCCATCTCTTCAAAGGATTGCTTGGGGATGCCCTTCCAGGGAATGTTGAGGTTGAGCATGACTTCGCCATTGGCGTCGAGCTTCTCGAGGAGAACGTAGACGTCCATGTCATTGTGGTCGGGGCAAGACATGAAGACTGTGGCTTTGGGCATGCCGACTAATCTTGTTGTCTTGTCAAACTTGTATGTGAAGCTTACTCGGTCATCGGTTTCGGACTTGTAGCTCACGGAGGATGACTCGTTAGGCTTGTCGAGAGAGAGTTGACCTTCTGTTGTGAAGTACATCTTCTTGTAGTCCGTTCTCGGAATGGGAAAGTCCTCTTCGACGATATTCTCATATGACTGAGGCTCCTTCTTTCCAAAGCGTAAGACAGCCATGCGTACTTGCGGTGTGCTGTCCCACCCGTTCTTCTTCCCCTTAAGGAAGTAGTCGAAGAAGTCGAGTAGTTCTGGGTTGGCTTGCTCGTTACCCCAGATGTCATACCACTCCTGCCAAGGGTGCCATCGGAGCCACTTGTGAGGTGTATCGACCTCTAGCCATCCTCGAATAGCACCCATTCCATGCATGGTATTCGTCCATGTTCCGGTGATGTAAGTGGGGATATTAATCTTCTTCATGTCAGGGCGCTTGTCGTTCCACCAGTCGTTAGCGAGAGGGTGTTCCTTAAACATTTCTCGGAAACTCTCAATTCCGTTGTGACCTTGAAGCATGTACTTGACGATAAGCTTGTCAAAGAGATCGCCGGCGTAAATACCACCACGGGCGAATTGTTCGCGGTATAGATCACCGCAGCCTTCCCAGGGGGCGATGGCCTTGAGACTGGGAGGTCGGAGGGCAGCGATGAACCATTGCACAATGGCGAGATGTGAGTTTCCAGCGAGACCAACTGAGCCGTTACACCAAGGCAGCTTGGCTATGCTCTCAATGGTGTCGTAACCATCTTCGGCCTCTTGAGTACCCATGATCACCATTGTTCCTTCACTATCACCCGACCCACGAGAGTCAATGTTGACGATGGCATAACCGCGAGGAACCCAATCGTTCGGATCAGGAGCCTCAAACTTCTCAAGACCCGATAATGTCTTGGGAGGAATGCCAAGGTTCCATGGAACCATGAGTTCTAGTGACATAAGACCATTGAACTTCTTTCCGAAAGGCGACCAGCAAATAATCGCAGGAACAGACTCGTCGCTGTTTGGTGGACGGTAGATATCAGCGTATAGTGTGACACCATCACGCATCTTGAACGCAACATCATGTTCAATAAGAATATCGCAGTTTAGAGGCTTTGCTGAAGGATGATCGAACTTCCAACCAGCTGGAAGAGTTTCTGAGTGTGGGTTGAATTTGACATAGCCGCCGTTACCAACCTTTGGAGGGTTGATGGGCTCGATCGGGACTTGGAAGGGGAGTTTGGCAGCAGGCATTGTGGTGACAAGGTTGTAATTGGTGGTGTTGATACCATCGGAATTGAAGTCTGAAGCACCCTATTCATAGTCAATGCTTGGAGTACTGGAAGAGGGATACCGAGGTCGCTAACCGGTGGTCCGCTCGGCCCCACTTTGGTGGTGTTCGGGGTAAGACAAGGCGAGCGGCTCGGCACCGGAGTCTGGGGTAAATGGAGGGGCAGGCGAGATACCGATTCCGAGCCGAAGCGATAGCGCTTCGGAATTAATTATTGCTTTAACGTCTGACTCCGGAGACTTCAAGGATGGATTGATTGAAGAATAAGTAGACCAGATTGAACTTGAAAAGAATGATTCTCTATCAACAACTCTGAAGACAAACAAACAAGATCTTGAACACATTCAATCCCTTCAACATCTATCCGTCTTTCCATTCACAATGGTCGCCAACACAGAACCCGCTGGTTACCAAGCCAGCGCAACTCTCAAGCTCGACAACCCCACAACCACCAAGTCTCTTCAAGCCAAGCCTGCAGGCCCCAACAAGCTCTTCGCCAACCCAGATGCTGTTTACGGCGACTGGCGCGATGACCTAGTCCGGGATGGTTACGCGGTCGTCAAGGGTGCTATTCCCCGAGATCGCGCTGACCAGTATGGAGAGGAGATTATGTCTTATCTCGAGAACTTGTAAGTCATCCTCTTGCTTTACCAGTACCTCCATGGCTAACACTTCACAGCAACGGTGGCATGGGCTTTAAGCGCGATGATCCCAGCACAGTCAAGAACGAGACTCTCCCCGTCATCACAGAAAAGGGAATGATCATCGGCTATGGCGTCGCCCACGAGAACTTCACCTGGGCAATCCGTCAAGAACCCGGTGTCGTGGAAGCCTTTGAGCGCGTCTACGATACAAAGGATCTCATCGTCTCCTTCGACGCAATCAATACCTCCTTCCCAGGCCGCAAAGACGTCAAGGTCAACAAGCCCTGGCCCCACCAGGACCAAGATCCCCAGAAGCCCGGGTTCCGATGTCTGCAAGGTCTCGTCAACATCCTTCCCAACGGAGATAAGGATGGCGGTTTGATCGTTTGCAAGGGAGCGCATCAGCTTAGTGAGGAATTCCACGAGGACTTCAAGAACGAGGAAAACAGAATCTGGGCTTGGACGAAGGAATGGTACGGTTTCACAGAGGAGGGTATGGAGTGGTTGAAGAACAAGGGCTGCGAATGGATCAAGATCAACGCCGAGCCCGGCGATCTTCTTGTCTGGGATAGTCGCACACCTCACTACAACGTCAGTCCTGAGGGTACGATGCCACGATTCTGCACGTATACTTGTTATATGCCTGCTGCGGATGCTACGCAGGAGGATTTGATCAGGAAGAAGGGTGCTTTTGATAACTTGCAGAGCACGACACATTGGCCTAATGCTATGCATGTTGGTGGTATTCCTGTTATGCGCGATGGAAAGCCTTGTCCTTATAATACCGGTAAGCCTAGGGCTGTGCCCAAGTTGACGGAGAGGGGGTTCCAGTTGACTGGTATTCCTTACATCGCTGCATGAGCGATGGAATTTGTATTTTGTTGTTTGTCTAAGAATGTTACATGATATGTTGAATTAGCTTCACCGATTACCAACTTTCAAATATGAGCAAAACCGAACAAGCCCTTTGTTTGCCCGACTTCTATGCCAATTGATGTCCCGCTAAGTTCTCGTAGAAGCACCATCTTTAGCAGCTTCATATGGAAGAGGCTGCATAGCTACAGCTACCTCTTGAGCTCTCTTTCTCCTCATTTTCCTTCTATTCCACACACACAACCCAACGCAAGTTATCAATATCGCCCCAACGATAATGGGAATGCCAATCATGAAAAAGTTCAATAAAGAGGGAGACCAGCCATCGTCATTGACTGATGTCCCTGATGTCGCTCGAGGTACAAGTTGTATTGGCTCCGCCATTGCAGTTTGGTGCCTTTGACGAAATGTGGGCCGTAAATAATTCCGCGGTGCGGAATAATTGAGGTTGGAGTGTCTCAGTCTATGCTTGTGGTTTGGCGAGAGATTATTTTGACAGCCAGTTCATATTTTGTATGCCGCGCTGACGGTTGCTTGGAAGTCTGAGTTTATCGCTGATAAAGATCTGATGGGAAATTATCCATGAACACAAACTGCTGTTTTATCTTCGTCTTGGGCTGAGAGGTTGTTAATCACAGACTCCTGTGCCGCAGGGCATAATTTAACCCTTGCTGAGGTCCACTGTTTCATCTTAGAATTGACCAGTCTCATCGCAAAGGCAACAAAAGAACGCCTAGGAACCCCTGCTAGTTCAGTGCTTGTTGGTTGTAAAGTTCCGACCAACAGACATTTCTTCACAGGCTAAATGCAAGCTTATCTCCTTAGCATCAGGGTAAGGTACCATGAATGTGATATCTTAAGCCATGACAGCTTTATGCTATGCTTTTAATAGTACTTTCTCTACATTGCAACTGTCCTAAAGGGTCCATGAAGTAGGGTGAAAGTACAAACGCCCTCTACCTAGAAATATAGATACTAAACAATCTGTCAACCACTGCATCAACTGTGCAACCAGTAAAACAAGAGAAGCCGCCCCAACGACAAGTATGACAAGTAGTAATGCAAGAATGGCCATCATTCTAACACCATCTTCAATCGCTCGTTGTCGGTCCTTCTCGTCCTTTGTCTGATCTTCGTCACAGTCAGCAACTGTCGGACTACTGGCCTTGCCTGAGCACATATTTGTCGTGTTGTTGGATTGTGCAGATTTCTTAGGTTTCTTATCTTCTTGAATCAAGGAAGTAAGCTCCAGTAGACTCAACTCTCGGTCGGTCTTCTGTGAACTACTTATATCCTTAATCATGACTTTCCACATTATCGTATTCGATATGTAAGGAATTTGTATAGATCCTATTAGAAAGTGAGTATTAGCTTATCGGGGACATTTCATGACACAGTGTTATAGCTTACCATCCTCGATAGCATCTTCAGGACCCACTAGATCCTTCCCATCGATGACCGAACTAGCTTGCTCCTGTTTCTTCAAAGCGTGTCGAATTCGTTTGAGAAAGTGCCAAAACACAAATTTAGGCTCCTGCGACTGAAAGCTTTGTAAAAGGTTTTCAAGCCTATTGTCTGGCTCTAGCTGATCGTGTCGATCCAGATGTGCACTGATAAGCCAGATACGGAACATCGCAAGTGAATGTTCTAACTCTCCAGTCGAGATATCCCGCGGTACATTTGGATGGGATTGCGAGGGTGCTGCTCGCTTGGTAACGCGTTCATAGATTGCGCGAACTAGAGTATCCTCCTGCAAGTAGCATTGAAGCCTTAAATAGGAATCAAAGTTGGTTACTTCGTCAGGTAATCGCTCTGGCTCTTCTTCATCTTCACGGCTCGTTTCTGATTCATTTCTGGAGTTTTCCTCAGTGCCAGGGTCTGCTTCATTCACCGGTTGTTGATCCATTTGCTTTTCGGCTTGCTCTGGCTCTTCTTCATCTTCACGGCTCGTTTCTGATTCATTTCTGGAGTCTTTCTCGGCGCCAGGGTCTGCGTCATTCACCGGTTGTTGGTCCATTTCCTTTTCGGCTTGCTTTTCGGCTTGCTCTGGCTCGTTACCTCTGTCTTTAGCGAGTTCTTGAACTAATCGCACAGCAGAAATGCCGTTTTCTCTGAAACGCGCTATGTCAAGGTCCTTGCGGGTTGGCCAGCTAATGACCTTCGTTGAAACCTCTCGCCCCTGAGCCGCCATGAAAGTGATTAGTCGTTCAATATATCTTCTCTTGGTTTCACGGTTCTCCCCAATCAAGTTCTTGCCCACTTCACAGGGCTCAGTCAAGTACCATTCCACAAGGTCGAGAAACGCATCCTGTTGATTGAAAATGATAGTCAAGCCGTGGAAAGCGTGGTCAAGGAGCAAACCATTCATTTTACGAATGTAGTCCGTAGAGATCTGAAAGATAGGGAATGTGAAACAGTCGTTCTTGTGATATTTTCTATCCCATTCCGGTAGTGGTATACGTCTCCCATCAATTACCTTGGAGTAGCTGTTGAAGGCTTTGTGCACTGGAAGATCTTCCATGATGGATTCGGTTCCCGAGCCGTACCAAGAGTCAATAAAGACTTTTCGCCGTTCTATCCGAAATGCCTTGTTATCCGGATCGCCATCATCGAGGGGCTCGGGAAGATGTTGACTCCGAAGGAGAATCATCACTCTGGGAGCGATAGGTGCAAAATAATGAAAGGCAGGACCCAGGCTAATGCATTCGCCAGTATCCTTGTCTTCAAAGGCGACAGTTGGTCCTTCGTGGACGTTGTATCCAGTGTCAGTCAATACAAATTCCTCCTCCGAATTCGCAGGTGTGCATATGGCCATCCAATAGCCCGTGACATGCTCCACGAAATGAGCAGCGATAGCGAAGTATACGGTTGACGAAATTGTTTCTTCCCAATGACCCCCCACATCCATATCAAGGTCAATGATAACGCTCAATCCATGTAACCAGACATCTATCGGCCGTTCCATTGCATGGCTTTTCATAAAGTCCCTGAGCAGAGCCTGGTCTTCTGCATGGTTGTAGTCTTCGATGGTTTCGCAGTTGTATCTTCGAAAGAACCCAGTACCACGGATGCTCTGTAAGAAAAGAAACTTTCGTAGAACGGTGCGTTGCGTCCTGGTCAGTTTAACATCCTTCTGGCCTTGCTCATGTGCCTTGACAATCTTGCGAATTATAAGACTGGTGCTACATTCGAGCCGGCTGAATTTCGTCTCAAGCTGGCGAGGAACTTCTGCTGTTGATGATCGATCGGTGTACATATCCATAAGACCACAAACGCGTCGGATGGAATGCTCCTCAATCTTGAACCCATTTGGCAACAGCTGCAAGCAATTCACCACGGGATCGCCTGGATGTTTGCCCGTTTCATGGTGACGCTTCTTACATTTCAAACGACCCTTGGGGGCAGAGGGGCACACAAATGGATGATCAAAGTTTCTCAAAATAAATTGTGGAACGAAGTGTTGGTATTCGGGCTTAGCCGCTTCCATCATGAAATAACCTTTGAAAGACAGGTTAGCGCACAGTGGGGATGGCAGTGATATCTGGAGATCGGTTATGCCTCATATGAGATAGTACATACCCCGCTGGAATGGAAGAACTATTTGCCGGAAGCCCAATGTACTGATTACCCTGCTAGGTGGTCTGAATAATAATCGAGACACCAACAGCCTGTCACCTCACCCAAAATCGTCTCGCTTTTATTTCTACCCACCTGCCTGCGTATCCGGTCCTTGTATACAGTTATAGTACCAGTGGGATACGCTCTAAAACATTGAATAATGCCCAATTCATGTACAGGGAGTATGAGAAGATTGAGCTAGTAGCTAAATTTGTGAAAACTGACAAATAGATGCCTATGTTATGTAGATGAATTCTAAAAGATACAAACGCTGTCAAACTGTAAACAAGTGGGTTGAATGTTTTAAAAATAGATACAAGATTGGCCCCACTACTCGACCTCGCCTTTCACATGGTTGGTTGGTTGCCTACTGGGCCGGCTGGTCTAGGTTAGGTGCTGTTCGTCTGCATTATCTTTCTGAACAGGGCAACGTAGTAGGCTTGTTAAAGTCATGCATGTCAACGCTATTCTAACGAACAAAGAGGTAACGCTGCAGCTTACATTGTTCATCGAGAATAAAAACAAGAAAATGGTCCTGCCGTCAGACTTGGTCCAAACCTGCTTGACGTTAATAATCCGGAACTGAGCAAAGTCAAATATGGAGTTGGCGAGAAATGGTTACAGGTATAGACAAGCTACAGGGTACTGGAAGTGTGAAGCGGAGTTCTACTCGAGCAGCAGCTCGCTCGTCAATGGCATGATTGTGTACAATGTCGTTAGCATTCGCGATCCACCTGGCCATGCACGACTGAAGAAACCGATCGCGAAATGTTACCGGATGAGGATCATCTTGACGATGGAAGTACAGGTGGATCGTATGAACAATGAGCTTTGTTAACATATCGACAGGAGATTTGTGGAGAAAAATGTAAGGTTTGATCTGGGCGAATGGCTTTAATTCTGTAAGTTCTCTTATGGTTCATTAATGTTGTCGTATCACTCACTAATGGGAGCGACTAGCAACATGACTGGGATTCGATATCATGTATGACCTTCAGCATTTTTACTAACAATCGCGGCCCGGTCTTGTTATGGCCCGGGAACCTGCCTCGCGATCGGAATTGTCTTGTAGGCCCGCTGTAGGGAGACCCTGAACAGCCAAGTGTAGAGATCTACAAACAAGGAACGTTATTCATCTAATTAGCTTAATTAAATGATTAGGAGATAAGAGCTAGTTTAAGCTTAGCAAGATTAGATAAATGACGATGACAAAATTGAGCTTCTCAATAAAAAAGCTCATGCTTTGGACTAGCTTAATTATATGGATTGTCAATGGGGAATAACTATTGGTTGGAACGGATGTTGGGAGCTTCAACGAGTCAAGATAAACTCAAGTGGAACTGGATCGGAGAGGAGAAGAAGTGGAAGCGAAAGAAAGCGACATGAGGAGACAAGAAAAGAGAAGAATCTGTTACTCGCCACCACGGTAGAGAAACAGAGGTCAGTTGTTGATCGGCTTCAATGGCAGTGGAGTTCAATAAGCCCCGGAAATACTATTACAGCCCTTTCGGCATTCCCCATTCAAACACGAGTTGCATACCCAAAGTGACCTAGCTCCAACAGCCACGTCTGATCTAGCGTATCTTCCGGCTTCCTAGTGGCAATCCCCCCTCTATCTCTTGGCGTTTGTAAGTGGACACAGGAGGTTGGTGACACTGATTCAATGACATGATCACCCCTGGGCATTACTGCTATGTAAAATCGCCCGACAAAAGAAAGAGAGAAAGAAGATAGAAAATGAACTGAAGAAATGAAGAAGGAGATGAGAAGGCCAAGAATTTGCTCATCCGACATGAGACTTGACGAATCGCTTTCTCATCTTGCGCCGCCAGCGAACGGTCGTCCTGATCATCACCAAACACGCACGATGTCTGTGTACTCAACCAAACAGCCATGATCGCTTTAAGGGTAAGACATTTCAACCCTAACCAAGTGGGTTAGTCTAAATCGTGGCTTGAACTCTATTGACCTTCCATCCTGATTTCCATCCACTTCCTATTCCTGGTACCTGAAACCTCGCTATTACTTTTATTGGTCTTGTTTCTTTCCCCGATGATAATGAATGGTGACATCAAGTTAGGACTTATCTTGGCGACAGTCATCTCAATAGTTGGATCAAGTATCCTTATTTTCTTTTTCATCATATAAACACGAAAGAAGACGTCGGTATTTGTGGTCACGTCTTGAAAATCATCACCATAGTTATGTAGCATTTATTTCTCTCACTTCTGCCATAGACCCGACGACCAGGAAAACGGGGTGAAGCCTTCCTGGAAGCAGATCTCTGCTGGCCTTGTGGGGACTCGGGAATCGATGCCCAACTCCCGCTGGGTGATCTACCGTTTATCGTTGATCCCGCTTTGATCATCATGAGGCTAACGGATCAAGAAGGGATCAGCTAAGTCCGAGTCGTGCTCTTACGTTTCCTTGTCTGGTCGTAGGTGGGCTATGGGGATGTACTTGTACTGCCAAGACTACCGTAGCAACCCATGAGATTAAACCCGCCTTGTGAATATCTTCAGCGAGTCTAGTGCAGCTTCTGTTTGTTTCAAGATTGAACTGTAAATTCTGTAACCCTTATGCCCGTATTAAGCCCAAAAAGGGCAATAACGATAGCGTATTTCGGTGGCTTGGACCCACGGGACGGGTTCAATTTCAACGAGTTCCTACGGAAGTGTGACTGCCCGAAACACCACTGAACGTGGCGTTTTTACTAGAGAGTTGTGGCTCTGAACTAGCTCCAATCCAGCATCCACCAGACCAGCCAGCGCTGGGAACAAACTGACTGCCAGACAGTCGAGTATATCACGGGAACCGTCGCAAAGCCTGTTCCGAGATCGGAGCGTACCGACAACCAACACGGATTCAACAACCAGAGAAGGATATCACATCTAGGTAGATCGGTCTCTGTGATTACATAACTTGTGATACAAATTTAGCGATACTCTGTTCCAATCATGTATTGCATAAACACCGGAATCCCTTCCCATCAACTGTTCCCATTCTGTTGCCAAGCTAGGAAAGATTATTGGAAATTAATTAGATCGGACAAGACGTTTCCGAAATATTAGGACGCGAGAGTTGGCTTGCGAATCAAAAAGAGCGTAGTGACACACTAAGTTAGCGGACTAAAAACAAGCAACAGCCTTCAAGCGGGTCGCCACGCACTCTGTCTGCACGACTGAATCAGTCTTGCTGTTTGCGCCCGTCTAGCCAGACAGGCTAATCATGCTAAGCGTGCCCTAAAGTCGGTACGTAATTTGCAGTACCTAGGCGCCCCCTTTCTCTCTTTGTGCGCACAGCAGCCGCCGCGCCAAAGGGTATGCTGTCTATTACTAAAATTCTTTTAGGAAAGGGCTCGCCACGGCTTTTGCGCTTCAGAGCTGATTGAACATCCCTGCTTACCACCTGGTTCTTTTTCCTTTTCTGCACCCCCGTATATATCCTTACGGTACGCCTCTTCCGGTATACTAAAAAGCGATATCCGCCGATGTGCGTTTCATTCTTTTTTCCGTTTGTATCTTGACCAACCAGTCTAGTATCTTGACTTACCATTGCTTTTTCTTTTCTTGTTTCTTTTTCGTTTTTTTCCCCCTGAAACAACTTGTTTCGGGATGAGGCCTTTCCGTTGCATTATTGCTTGCCTCTTGGCTCTGCCTTTGGCGGTGGCCGGTCTGAGTAAGGAGGCTTCAGAGGTGTTGGGCAAGTTGCCCAACTGTGCGGTATGTATCGGCTTTACTTGAGATATATGTCTTAAACAATAACTGATTCTGTGCAGTCAAGATGTCTTGTTGACAATATATTAAAGTCAACATGTGGCCTTGACGATATAAAATGTTCATGCACGAACGCACCGCTACTGGCAGAGCTTGAGAAATGTGTATTGGCTGGCTGCACTGTCCCTGAAGCCCTCTGTATATCGCCTCACTTTCCAAAAGAATATCTAACCATATGCTTATGCTTTACTAGTTACACAAAACACAACGCAAACACTATGTGGTGCCCCTATTACAGATAACAGAACCTTCTTCGTTCGCCTTAACGATGTTATGGGCACCGTATCGGGTATCTTCTGCCTTGTCCGCTTCCTTACAAAGTTTTGTTTTAAAGTGCCTCTCGGTATGGACGACCATTGTGTTTATTTGAACTGGACGACTTGAAAACTGACCTTCAATAGGTATGGACGACCTCTTCATGTTCATTACGATACTTGTCGCCATCCCCTGTATTATCATCAACTCATATTACCTTGCACCAGCCGGTATAGGCACCGACATCTGGACCCTAACGCCTACGCAAATAACAGACTTTGGCTATTGGTTCTATATCATAGGCATGATGTACTTTGTTCTGCAAACTCCTCTTAAACTGACCTTGGTCTTCTTTTATCTTCGTATCTTTCCAAGCACTGGGATGCGTAGGGTTCTGTGGGGAACTGTTGCCTTTACAGTCGCTTACGGTTTTACCTTTACTCTCGTCGTCATCTTCCAGTGTCATCCGATTAACCACTTCTGGTTAAAATGGGACGGTGTGCATGAGGGCTCATGTGTTAGTGTAAATGGTATTGCTTGGTCTAGCTCTGCCATCAATATTGCTATGGACTTCTGGATCTTAGGTCTCCCTCTTTCTCAACTGAAGAAGATGAACTTGGACTGGAAGAAAAAAGCTGGTATTGGAATGATGTTCAGCGTCGGTGTGTTGTAAGTTCATCCTATATCTTATTCGTTAACTCGACTCATTAAAGTTTCTAATGGGTATATCTACAGCGTTACAATCATGAGCATTCTTCGTCTTTACGCCTGTGTTGTAGCCGGCCTGAGCCACACAAACAACTATTCACAAGACTACCTCGCCATGTCGAAATGGTCCACCATTGAACTCAACGTCAATATCTGGTGCGCCTGTATGCCCACGATACGCGTTCTTCTCGTTCGAGTGTTTCCCAGGGTACTCGGCACGTCCAAGAAATACCTCCATTACGGTAGCAAGAACACGGGGCCCCAGAAAGGTGCGAAGACAGGCGAAAACAGCAACGACGTTGATCACAGTAAGGGCAGCAGTCGCTCAGGCTCGAACCCTTTCGTGGAGGATACAGAATACCATACCGGCAAGGCGGGGCAGTCGCACGCCCGGGTCGATCCTATTGGAATTACTTGCGACCGCACTTATGAAGTAGAATACGGAATGGGAGATGATGATGAGACATATCTAGTGCATATGAAGACCATGGATCACGTGTCTAAGAGCACCAATTCTTCGCCGCGGTCTGAGGACTCGGTATAGATTACATAGTGCTTATTAGTTTAATCATCAGTTAAAGACGAAAGTTGACATAAATATAATCAGAAGTACCCAACGTCGCTCCACAGATGATTGTGACTGGTTCAGTTAAGGATTTGCGTTCGACAAATGTTTAAATAAAGCTATCAATGCTCCTGTTCAGCAATGTAGGTACAGATCTATGATACCTTGAAACAAGACGGGTTTGTCGGTGTGGTAGATCGATCTGACATGTACAACGGTACGGAGCTTTTATCCGAAGCTAGATATCCGGTCTTCCGATCTAGATACTCTTGGGCCATGCCTCCCAAATTAGGATATTGCTCCGGGGGCTAAGATCGGAATGTTATAGCTGATGCAATGCAAATGAAGCTCCCATAATGTCTCACGCGTCTGGACTTCCAACGTGAATTGGAAGACATGTAACGTTTGTGCAAATCTACGAGGTTATTGCGACGTCAGTACTATTATGAAATGGCGCTTGAAGACCCCAGGAGGAAGATGGAAGGCGTGTCGGGAGTGTTTGTACATCAGTCGGTGCTGGTCGTCAATATGCGAAGTCGATCCTGAGAAGTAAGAACGGAGTCATTGAGCTTCATGAAGAACAGGCCAAGGTGTCAAACTCTTCATCAATTCGTCTCCTTAAATGTCTATAGTCATTCCTTCCTCCGCTGGGAACATCCCGGGATCATTCTCAAGTCTCTGTAACAGATTCTCAAAGTCTGCCCAGTCACATCCGATCTCATCGGGTAATATCGGTATGGTGAAAGGTTGTCCCGAAAAGGGATCCAGAACATTGCCGTCCATGGTTAGCTCCACCGGGTTTAAGATGGAAGAGTCCGAAGGGTCTAGTGATTGCGAAAAGGTCATGGTACTGGGTTGTAGAGGTAGTGCTGTGTCGCCTTGCTGTGAAACGTGTGTGTTTGAGTTATGTTGGTCGCTCTCGATGGTAGTCGCGGGCTTCATAGCTTCTTGGACGACACGAATAAGGCCGTTTAGGACCGTGTTCAAGCGATCTGCTTCCGCGAGACCAACGGAGTAACACCTTATTAAATCCGCAGCCGTTATAAGAAGCTGTAATAATTAGCATCATTATGTCAGACCTTGGCTGTGATACGACTTACACTCTGATCAATCTTCGAAATACGAGAATGGGGCTGCTTGAGAATATGCACCGCCAGTACATAAAGAGCATGAAGCAGAGGGAAGTAAGATGGCGAGAATAGGTGCGACACAGAATCATCGCTATCAGCTAATAGGTGGATGATCTTTCGGGCGGAGTTGGCTACCATGGACTGACCGTTACGAATGGTGTACTCCCATGGTGTTCCCTTGGCGATGACTTCGACGGCTTTGTGGATGGCGTCTTTGCTTATGAGGAGGGAGTTTCGGTTGAGCATGATGATACTGCGAAACGTTAGAGATATGAAATACTCCGGTCTGTAAAGAACTTACGCGTTATGGTAGTGGAGGGAGATGAAGGAGGAGAGGGCAAGATCTTCTGGGACACGCATGAATTCCGATGTTGGTCTGCATCAGCTGTTAGCGGACGGTAAGAACAGGCGGTAGCATCAAAATGTCTTACCTTAGGCCGGCTGGTAAGCCATTAACCCAATCCGACAACATGAGAAACGACTCTCCAGTCGCGTTAACTTTGTCTTTAATGGCCGCCTCAATAGTCCTCCGACTAGCTCTATCCTCAAGCTGACGCGCTTTAGCGCATCGATGACTCATCTTACTGAACACCTTCGCCATGGACAGCACAAGATGCTGCGGCTCAGGATTCGCGTTCTTCGCGACCTCCAGATCTAGAGCATCATACATCTCATCGGATATACTCGAGACGTAGCCCAATTGGAAGGAAAATAGCTTTTCATAGCTATACAATGCCCACCAAACTGGGTTCCAGGAGTCAATACTAGATGGCTGAGGCTTCTTCCTCGGACGGTTGAGACCGAGGGAGTGAGCGATTGACAGGCAGATACCGAGGGTTGTCCATGATGAAGTGATCTCGTCGTTGAGACGGAGACATACTGAGAAGAGGAAGAGGACTTCTATTGTTTCCAATGAGACGTTGCCGATTAGATGGCCGAGAGCGTCGCGGGCTAGAGAAAGGGTTTCGGTCATGTAAGACTGGCGATCGGGGGATTGGAGAATGCAACCGCCTGCTGCTAGTAGCAAAGACGTCCTCAAGGCAGTGACGTCTCCACCAGGAAGCGACGAATGCAGTTGCAATGCTTCAGCCTTCGCTAGATCCAATCTCACAACAGGATAAAACATATGTATCTCTCGCATATACGCATCGATGACCTCGGGGAAGTCCCAACCCTCCGGGGTCCGAGGTAAAACATGCCGAGACTGGAGCCCACTCGATCCCGAAGCAGGGTTCAGCGTCGGAGGAGCATACGTCCCAAAGTGGTAGGGAACATTGAGCCGAAAACATGATAGGTCCAGCCATTCCGTTAAGACCTGGAAGGATGTGTTCCCCGTGCTTTGTCGCCATATCGGCAGGGGATTGCTGATAGTGTCGGTATGAGAAGAGTCTCGACTCTGTGACGGTCTTGGACTTTGAGACCGTGCCCGTATCGGCGCGGCTACCGAGATAGTACGCGTGGTCTGATGATCCGTCGCCACAGACATACGCCTACCTGGTGAGACTCCATGTTCGGAAGGACTGCCAGACTCAATTGACAAGCCATCGGCAGATTTACCTGCTTCGCGTCGCTTAATCACTTTTCCAGGCCGTCGTCTATCCTCAGTGACACAAGGAATGCCCGCAGAGATGCATGCTTGACAGGATGGTTGTTGCTCATCGCAGCGCGTCTTGCGACTTCGGCAGTAATTGCAAGCAAAGTTGAGACGCCGGCGTTTACTGGACTCCTTGGACCGGTAGCCGGGGCTTTCTTCGGTATCCATTGGAGAAGGCATCGGAGCGATATCGCGGGGAAATGCGGATATACTGAATCAGTAGTTGCAGACAAAAGATGCCGGTAGATGGAAACGGTATCCGGGGACAGGGTTGAAGAGTCTGGGGTTGGTCGTGAAGGTGAGATAAAGATACCGAGCCGATCGAGGGTATTTTATTCTCTGAACTGTCCTTCCCCGCATCCATTCCCTCGGACTATCGGCTCCACCCCCACAAGTTAGCGTACCCCAGGCCGACGATCGGTCTTTTACCAATCGGAGTCTGTCTTTTAAACATCTTGACTTTACTTGATCGGCATTAGTTTGCAAAGCTTGGCTTTAACTCCTCAATTTTTTCAACTCCGATCCGACAAGGAACCAGGATGATAGATGATATAAACCTCTCCATGTCGCTGTGGAAAAAGGAGGAGACAGACTCATCCAGCAAACACAATGGCTGAGCGACGATCTTTTGACATGAAACCTGATGTGGACGCTGTTGAGAACGTGGTTGACAAGCCTCATCATGAGTCACACGATGCGTCTGGTACAGTTAATCTCTATCAGGATGGAACTGTTGTTCTAGTCCCCACGCCTAGTCCTGATCCCAAAGGTAAACACTCAGTCACACCCAACTACACAATTACTGACTCGAATTAGATCCTCTCAACTTGCCTTCCTGGCGCAAGTACATGATCATCCTCCTCGTAGGCTTCTACTCCGGCATCTCAGTTCTTGGCACATCCGGTCTCGGTGCAGTAACGCCCGAACTTCACCGAATCTACCACAACGATGATCCCAAGCGCATCACTGACTTGCTCACATACCCGACTCTCTTCATGGGCATCGGCAACTTGCTCTCCATGCCTCTCGCCAACGCTGTCGGTCGTCGACCTGTCTTTCTCTTCTCAGTCCTGCTCTTGACAGTTTCTGGCATCTGGTGCGCTTGCTCGACGTCGCTGTCAAGCCATATTGCTGGCCGAAATGTCTTTAGTCTTGCTGCAGGACAAAGTGAGGCTCTTGCGCCGCTTATTGTGCAGGAGGTGCACTTTTTGCATCAGCATGGTGTTAAGTTGTCGTATTTTGTTGGTGTGCAGAATACCCTTACTGCGGCTTTGTTTACTGCGACGACGTATATCGTGCCGAGCATTGGATTGCCTTGGTGGTATGGTATTATGACTATCATCAATGGCTTTACTATGATTATGTCATTCTTCTTCTTGACTGAGACGCGATTTGATCGTCCTGAGGATGCTACTGGTAAGTCTTTAGTCATCATTAATGAATGACATACTAATGATTGTACAGAGGGGGCGGTCCACCTGAAGCTCGACAAGAACGGCAATGTGGCTCGTGAAGGCACCAACGAGGTCCTCTTCCAAGTAACAACCCGCCAAGGCGTCGTCCTCCAACCCGAGAAGTTCGGCGAGCGAACCTTCCGCGACGACATCCGTCTCTTCCACGGCAAATTCGACTGGAAGGCCGCTCTTCTCTTCTACAAGGACGTCGGCCAATCTCTCATGCTGCCACCAATCTTCTGGATCTTCGTTCTCAACGGTGCTTTCTTGGGTCTTTACATCTACCAAGCTTCCACCTTTGCTCAGATCCTAGTTATGCCGCCTTATAGCTTCAGTCCTGAGTTGTTGGGTTATGTACAGCTTGTACAGATTGTCGATTGTCTTATCGCTGTTCCTATTCTTGGAGTTGGGTCGGATGTGATTTGCAAGTTTATGAGTCGTCGCAATAAGGGTGTCTTTGAGGTAAGTCTTTTCAACAATATGAGTTCGACCAATGCTAACGTTCCTCAGCCTGAGTATCGACTCCTCACTCTCATCATCCCTGCTGCTGCGGCCATGATCTCAGCCATCTTCTACGGTCGCGCAGCTGCCAACCCCAACGACTATCACTGGATCGCCATCGTGGCGTGCTACCACCTTGGCTTCTTCGCCTTCCTTGGCGCCAACTTGGTCGGCATCACGTTCGTCATGGACAGTTACCCCAATAAGTCTGGACCTCTACTTCTCGTCGTCTGCGCTGGTCGAGGTTTCGTCTCTTTCGGATTGAGTTATGCCACCGTGCCTTCCATCCAGTCTCTAGGATATGATGGTGCTATGAACATCCTTGCTATCATTTGTGGTGTTTTGAGCGGTTTGGGAATTGTTGTTTATTTCATTGGTAAGAGGGTGCGTGAGTGGGCTCGCAGGACCATCTGGCCTAAGCAACATGAGGAGTGAAAAACGTCTTAGCTTCTAACCAGGCAATAATCGAAGGGCATCGCGCCACTCAGACTTACAAATTCGAGTGCTTTTCTATGTTCTTTGCTAAAGCATATCGTATCTGTCGCGCACAGATTGTCCTACGACTTGGGCACAATGCCCTTGTTAAAGCAAAGCTTGTGATTGACTGTAGTTTGGTTTGGTAGATCAACGACACAAGGTTATGAGCTACCCAAGATACATTTGCCGCTGTCCTCAGGGGAGCCTATTGCGTGCACAAAAATAAAAAACCGAACTAACTCTGAAGATGTTTATACATGAATAGAAGCGCTAAAAGATCCTTATTTGTCTTGACTCTGAGCTAATTTTAAGCTCATCTATTTTGATAATGGATCGTCCGATGGAATGCAGTAGGTTATAACTTGGTTCAGATGGGAAGAATAATGTCGAAGGGTCCTCTATCCACCCTTCTTGCCGGCCCTGATTAGGGATGTTAAGTTTTCGATACTGAATCTGACATGCGCCAACACGGCAGAACCCTGAAACCTTACTGCCCGGGACATTGAAACTAGTGACTGCAATGCACTGTAAATGCTCATCTGTCGCAAATAGGGGAACGAGCGCAATCCCTAGCTTTTCACGCTGGAGAATCTGTTCTTTGGTGCCCTCCAAATCCAGATGGGTCCCATCCACAGTACAGACGTCTTTGAAAGTCAGACCACTGACCTTGAACTTGAAGATAAGATCATCGTCCCACTCTATTGACTCAATAGGTAGTAAAGTGCCTTGTAGTAGCACGGAACCACTGGCTGTGATTGCAGAACTGCCTGTAGAAGTCATATCAGGGAAGTCTACTACACTGGCGAAATGTCTGCGGGGCTTCTGGGCCAGGGGAAGGAGGATTTCGCTGTCGACAGAAAACGGGGACCAGCTAGGAGCTCGGCCCGATGAAAGCTCGAGCGGCTTCTGCATTGCATCATATCTGGTTCTGGTCCAAGCAAGTTGATAAATGAATGTAGTCTTCCAAAAGCCGGCATAATAGGTATCATTCCGTACACGCTCGATTGCTTTGGCAACGCCAGAGAAAGCTATCAGCCTGTCCTTGTTGAATGTCAGGTTTGTCTGACTGTACTTTTCGAGGGTGTCATCCCAAGCCTGTAGAAAGGTGATGAGGTTTTCGTTTGTGGGGGTTTGCGGAAAAAGCAGGTTTTTAATGATGTTACTTCTTGATGCTTTGAGTAGTCTTGGAGGCACTCGTCTTGGAAACATTTCAAGGGCGCTGATCTCACCACACTCCCACCCGATTTGTCGCCCAGCAAAGTGTAGAATCCTGGGAGAGAGAAACCGCTCTTGGAATACCCAGCCCCTGCTTTGTAACGGAGCATTTTCAATTTCATCATCCCAGAGGTCCTCATCAACAATCCAGATTCTGCGAAAACGCTGTTGAAGTATCCTGAGCTTCGTTCGAGGGCTACCAACGCGAAAGGCCCTTAGCAGCTTCAGATATGGTATATGAATCAAGGTAGGATCAAACGGGTGAGGCAGCTGGTCGAAAAGGGACCGAGTATCATTGTCCGCCAAGGTGGCGGAGACGTTCAAGAAGGAATGCGAGTAAACCCTATCCATCAGCTGAGCTTCCACTTTCCAATCTTTCTTGTCCTCATCCTGTTCTATGCATAGAGAGTCAATCCACAGGAACTGAACCCCTGCCAGCCGAGCGATGTGTATCGTCTCTCTAAAAGAGACGGGCAACTTATCAACGTTAATGCCGTTTTTGAAGCTCTCGAGAGTACTTGAAGTTAGCTTAGTATAGGCATAACTACCCCAGCGGTGGCTTAGAGTCATGTACGGGCCTTGCATATCATGCAACGCGGAGATGATAAGCCGTACATCGCTAGGTCCCGGGCCTAGGAGTAAAAGACGAGTTGGATACCATGAGCCTCGTTTGTTTCGCATGACAGCACACCTCGTATGTCTCTGCACACAATCATCGAGCCAGGCACCCACAAGTTGAACGCGGGAAGTGGGATGGATTATCTCGGGTCCTAGTGTCGCATATGATTGGTATTCTAACTGGTCAGCGTCAATATCACACTACCAACAAGTCTTTCGCACCTTGATCGCTCATCAGTCTGATCGTCACTGCTAAATCAGCATCTTGGCGAGAGAATCCTAACGGCTGTATCGTAACACCTAGAGATATGACCAGCCAGCCATCTCCCTGTGGGGCGTCTCCTCGCGCTATCCCCATTGAGGAGTGGCGAAAAACGCTATAAAGCGGTCCTGATTTCCATGCTTGTAGAGTTTCCGGAAATTGATCTTGTAGCCAAATAGAGTATTTTTGGCAGATCCAGCAGGCCTGACAAGTATTCTGATCGTGAGGCGCATGAACAGTCTTGAAGCCGGGACTAGAGTTTCTCATTTGATGAGTGTAAGCACTTGTCAGTGCTTGTGTGCAGACATCGCAGAGCCCCATTCTCAACTAATGCAATGGTTTGATCTAGGATGGTTTTCAAGATTGATACCAAGAGTTGAAGTTTTTATCATTTGATTTGAGGGGGTGCTGAGTCTTAAATGAACGTACGACCAACGCTCAGGCAACTGGGGATTACGCCTTGCTGTGATGGGAATTGACTGCGCCATACCAGGATATATATGATGAACGAATCATAATGCTAAAAGTCTTGAGAAATCCCCACCCATATGTCTAAATTGCAATTTCACACAGCCTAGTGGAGTAAACAGGCGATTTGCAGAGCTGATTGTTGTCCGTGCATAGTTCCTTATTGTGCGCATGCTAATTCTATAGCCACTAGTAAGAAAAAGATCCTGTATGTTAATGATGTCCATTGCTCGGTCAGTCCAGGATGTGCCTTGGACTATAAGCTTCAACCCCGTGAGGTCGTCCAAGCTGGGTAGTTGCATGGGATAGTGTTGAAGAGGTAGACATACGGAACCGAGTAAAACAGCAAAAGCTTTGGAGATAAAGACTTCATGCGCTACTAGCCCTGGCGCCAGCGACTCGGTCAATTATAGACCTCCTACGACCAACATTCCTGTGGTTTGACATGATAGTCGCCTTGTGTGCGTTTCCGAAACGCGTACAATGCATTGTGTGGCTCTTCTGATGTAAGGCGTTTTGCACTTTTTCAATTGCACTCCTTCAATTCTGAGCGATGCAGCCCATTGCAGTTGAAAATTTTACTCTTCTTCGAAATCGCAGCCATGAATTTCACATTCAGTGCGAAATCAACCACCCAAAACCCTGAATGATCCCTGCCCATGCTATGTGGCTGCAGATATGTTTCACTTGGTGAGAGTGAAGGACAGGGGAAACTGATTAGCGTTGTTGTCTCGTTGCAGCAATTGGTCGGAAGGTGATCTCTCCATATCCACTACAGCAAGCCTCTTGTCTGTGTCACCCCAGACATAAACATCCGCAACGCGTTGTGGTAGCAATGGTGGTATTCGCATTGTTGCGATTTTGCGATGTGGTTTTTCCTTGCGATGCGTCAGCCACAGGAATTAGCGGTGTAATCAGGGCCTGTGTCTAAAGAATCGGGTTGCCTCTTGGATCTCGTGTCGCTTGCAGATACCAGTGTCTTGAGGCTCGGACAATTTATTTTCCCATTGCAGATCCTTATCATGTCCTTTCGCTTAGTTACCTACCCTATGGTCGCAATATTTCCTTGCTTACAACATTACAACGACAGAGTTACTGTTCAAGTTCCTGTTTTTCAAAGCTTTGAAGTCTGCATAGGCCTTTTGTAGAAGAATTCATGTAACTGATAAGCCTCTGAACTTTTGATGTCCTTACAATAATGTTTTATATCTACCATGTTTCAGTAGAGGATTTTCACATTGCTCCATCCATTGATGACTGTACGTCAATAGCGGTACCGGCAATATCAACCACCTAAACAAAAGCACTTATTGAATTAAAACTGTAGCTCAACATCTGCTCTGATTATAATTTCCTTCACAGCTGGGAAAGCAGAGGAACTGGGCTGCGTCCATGAATTGAGTTCCAGACAGACCTTTTAGACTGTATGATTTCGAAGGGACGTACTCAAGAAGAAGATAATGTGGTGGTGGGTGGCAATTGGTACTCTAATCAGTTTTGAGCCAGGTTCAGTGGACTTGCTTGGAGTCTGAGGGTGTAGCTCGACTTTAGCCTATCACTAGTTTTGGCAAATCCGTTTGTCCGAGCTTATTTCTGCATCTAAGCAATGATGATTGCGTAATGCAGAGCCTCATTTTGGCTTCTGGGAACCAGTCAAGGTGACGTTTTGATGACAGTAGAGCCTCATTTCCATCGTCGCCCAGCCAAACACCGCCGCGAACAGCCGAGCCTTGTCTCAAGGTTGCCCTCCAATATCAACCAGATACAACACCGTTTAAAAATGCCTCAAGACGTGATCTTGTTTGGATCCATTTATTGGCCACTGAGTTGCTGGCCGTCTTTTGATCATCTGCCATGTGTGAGAACGCGGCTTCAGAGAAAGGATGGTTTGGAGGTGCTGTGTTGAGCAAGATATAAACCCCGAGAGCCCGCTTCAAAGCTGAATGTTCTTCAAGCGACCTCAGTCAACGAAGAAGAAACCACTCTTACTGAAATTACTACTTCACCACATCTTGGATAAAAGAACACAATGGCTGTATTCGAGGGCCCCCAGCTCGTCAACCAAGGCTACGGCGCTTGCAAATCATGCGGCTGCAACTCATTCTCCAACCTGAACGGTGGTAGCGACATCAAGGTTGTTTGCGGATGTAACCACAAGTACGGGAGTAAGTTGACTGTCTGTAACTCTGGAAGAGTAACTTGCTGATAGACCGAAGACCATATTGATCTCTAATTGACTCCAACGCAAAGGGTACCAATTCCTCGCTTCTTGGGACTTTTGACTTCTTCTTGCTGTAGGGGGATGGCCACAGATTTCACTAAGACTTTGTATCTTATACTCGAGCACGTCTGTCGTTACTGAATATTTAGCTTCTGCTCCGGGTTTTGAGGATGGCATGGGTGATCTAATGTACCGGACAAAGATATGTATGATAGCCTTACCTCTGCAATTCTAAACGCCTGCCGAGAGGGGCTTCATACTTTAGTAGAGCTACCTATTTCGGTCAATGATTATCACCTGAGCTAGAGAACATGGAATTTGATCTTGAGTCTGCCTACGACTAGAGTGACTTACACTGATCTAAGAAGAATCAATTTATACCTAGATACTTTTTAATATTATATATCAATTAAAATCACTATGTCACTCAAGGCACACTCCACCAACTCTCATGTACATCCTTGAGGTCGACCTTGCCTGGCTCATGCAGATAAGGCGTCATGTCCGCATCCCGATCCTGCTCCTTCCGCGTCCACCCATTTCCAAAGTACCACTGGAAACGATTACCACCACTACCCAAGTACTCATACTCAAAGTCTTCCCAGCGTGGTTCTCGGCGAACGGTGGTCAAGTGAGTAGCACTCCCGGGCCACACGCCATGGATGCGGCCACCAGGTTGTCCGCCGTTGTACCAAGAGCTGCAGTTCTCCGACAGTGTAGTAGAGGCAAAGAAGGAGTCTGCATACTCCAAGAAGTCATTGGCGGCCTTCTTTGATGCTACGATGGACTTGATGCCCTCTCGGGATATCTTGCGCAGGATCTTAGCAAAGTATGCCACCTGCGTCTCGGCAGAGTGGGGTACTGTCCCGGATGGTCCGGTTCCGTGCGGGCCTGCGAGGAAGAAAAGGTTCGGGAATCCGGGGGTAGCCACTCCGAAGTAAGTGTAAGGGAAGCCGTGGCCTTTTTCTTTGCCCCAGACGTCGCCGATGGAGGCTCCATTTGCGCGAATCTCAAAGGCAGGAATCATGTCGCGGTTCGCGCCAGTGGCACAAAAGATAGCGTCGACATCACGCTGCACGCCATCAGTCGTCTTAATACCGGTGGCGGTGAATCGTGCAATGGGCGTTGTGATATAGTCCACGTTGTCCTCGGCGATGGCTTCCAGATATCCAGGCCCTGGAGTCAAGCGTCGGCAGTTGGGTGAGAAGTCCGGCACAATGACATCGAGGAGCTCGGGCTTCTTGGCGAGCCTCTTCTTCATGATGTCGATGAACTGAGCCTTGAGTTGCTTGCTCGTGTCGGAGTCGCGGATGAAGCCTTCGAACCCACGCCAGTACTTATCCTCGGTAGTCTTCCGGAACTTCAAGTATGCTTCTGGATCTTCGAAGGTGGCCTTGAGATCCTCTGGAATCGGCTGTGGCTCAAGTGTGCGGTCATCGCCGGCCCAGGAGTTGGCAATCCATGTTTTCCCTCGGACGTAGTGGTCTAGATGCCCTACGCTCTTCTGCACATTCGCAACAAGCTGTATACCACTGGCTCCGTTACCAATCACCGCAACTTTCTTGCCTTTCAGATCTGTCGCTGGGTCCCAGTTCTGTGCGTGTCTGAGGAGGCCTTGGTAGTCGGAGATACCAGGGTAGTCTGGTAGTTTCCACGCATTGAATCGTCCAGTGGCAGTCAAGACAACGTCGGCTGTCTCTACTACAGTCGTGGGATCCTGCTCTGGCTGATCTCGCCTGTGCAGCGTCAACGTCCACTTCGATTGCTCGGAGTTCCAGTCAATGCTCTTGACGTGGTGTCCGAATTTAGCATATTGATAGACGTTGTACTTCCTGGCCACGCCCTGCCAGTAGTCACGGATCTCTGCGCCGGGCGCAAACTCATCGGACCATTTCTCGTTGGGAGCAAATGTTGACTGGTAGACGTGCGAGGGAATGTCGCAACGCACTCCTGGATACGTGTTTTCCAGCCATGTTCCTCCCTAAGCGATGTTAACATGGATTACACGATGACAGAGTATTGGAAGAGCCCTACGAAGTCATAATTCTTGTCATAGATTGCAAGTTGAATGCCCGGGACCTTTTCGGGTAGCAGAGCCCCAGCAAGAATCCCTGACAGGCCACCACCAATGACAGCGACTCGCAATTGCCGCGGCTCATCAATGTATCTGTCGATCAAAGGGAGCTTTGCTTGAGGATTGGCATATGGTTGCGGCTCTGAGGGCTTCTGTAGCCCGACGGGCAAGCCATTCACTGCGCCCAAGCTGCTATCACCGGCTGCGTGCCGGGACTCAACTAGATCAGAAGCGTCGCCCATGATGAATTGTCGAAGTATTAGAGTGAGATTTTCGAATTGGCCACTGTGTTTCCAATTGATATGAGGGATTTGCAGTGAAGTCGATAATGTAGCCGATTCAGGTATTAATCTAGCTAGACCAGGCCGTGAATATCATGGCGTGCCCACCCCTGTCAATCACATCATGCCAATCAACCACAACAGATCGTCGCAAAAAGGCAATCTATGGCGTGCTTCTACTAGGGACCTACTAGCGACACATCTGGTGATAAGATACTCGGCAAAGCGTACTTAATGAAACAATACTTCTTATGGCGTGCTTGGCTTGATCATCAAGCCATGAAGATTTGCCGGCAATGAGTCTGGCATCTGCCGATCGAATGTTTCTATAACTGGTCATAATGGCTACCCGGTTTCTGGGCTTCTTTAACCACTAAGAATCTTCAGCTCTTGCTACGCTTGATTTCACCAACAACATCATATCCAACATGGCGAACGAAAATGCATCTGGCCATGAGCCGGGCCAATACCCAGGTTTGTTTAGTTAAGCTGTCCACCATCGCCAACATGAGCTCATCTATCGCAGTCAAGTGGTACCGGTCGACCTTCTACAACATGACCATTCTTGGTCTTTGCAACCTTGCTGCACCGGGTATCTGGACTGCAATGAACTCGTTAGGTGCCGGAGGAGCCCAAGAGCCATACTTGGTAAACACGGCCAACGCCCTGACCTTCTGCCTCATGGTTCTCAGTTGCTGGGGCGGCAGTGTCCTCGTTCACTATATTGGCATCAAGGGAGCTCTCATCTTTGGAACGTAAGTGCTCCATCTGTACAGCCGACAGGAATATATATTGACCACCACAGCCTTGGGTACGCCCCGTATGCTGCTGGGCTGTACACCAACAACCGCTTTGGTACCGAGTGGCTCGTCATCCTAGGAGCTGCACTCTGCGGCATCTCAGCCGGTGTCTTCTGGATGGCCGAAGCGGCAATCGCTATTGCATATCCTGAGCCATGGAATAAAGGTAAAGCTCTCGGCTACTGGCTCACATACCGCCTGAGTGGCCAGATTATAGGTGGCGCCATTAATCTCGGTCTCAACGCTGAACGCAATGAGGCTGGCCAGGTCTCATATACCGTATTCCTTATTTTTATCGCCATGCAGGCTTCAGGACCGCTATTCGCTCTGTTTCTGAGCCCACCCGAGAAGGTCGAACGCACAGATGGCGTCAAGGTTGATCTGTCCATCGTCAACAACCCTTGGCTCGAGACCAAGAAGATAACACGCCTCTTCTTTACAACCAAGTTTCTTCTCATCGTGCTCTACATCGGAGCCGTTGTCTTCTCCGAAGCGGTCTTTTTCACTTATCTATCTTGTACGTTGCCAATGCTACCTCTTACATAAGCTTGTTAACAATCGTCTCCAGTATGGTTCACAGTACGAGCTCGAGCACTCGGCTCCTTCGTCTCTGGTATTGTCGCTGTGATCGGTGGCAATATTCTCGGGGTACGTCTTGACCTCTCCGTCAATGCACATTGAACTTTGCTGACAGCTCAGGCCTGGCTCGACCGAACATCAGTTCCGCTGAAGCGCCGGTCTAGAGGCGCATTCTGGGTTCTTATCATTCTGCAGGGCGGATGGTGGACCTGGGCAACCGTCCTCGTCACCCGCTTCAACGTATCTCAGCCCACCTATGACTGGTCCAGTCCAGGCTTTGGTGCAGCGTTTGCTATCTTCGTCTTCCTTACATTCGGGTTCCAGCTGAACTATCTCTTCCTGTAAGTCCACTCGATACACCTGCGCCATCGGAACTGACTGTCCATTCGCAGCTACTTCGTCGTTCAGAACTTGGCCTCTGACGAAGCAGAGATTGTGCGATACGCTGCTCTGCTTCGTGGCACAGAGTCAGCATGGCAAGCGATCAGTTACGGGACTTCGTCCATCCCCGTCATGGCCCGTGTTGGGGGTGTTTACTTCAACCTTGCGCTCTGGGCTGTGTCAATTCTCCCTGCTTGGAGTGTTATTAAGCACTTTGGTAATGATCCGTATGGTTCGGATGTTGATGGGACCAGCACCCCTTCGAGCGAGGATGTTAAGGTCGAGGGCTCCACAACGGTCAAGTCCAGCAACGAGTAGGTCCCCGATGCTGCCTTGTAATTATCGACCTTCAAGTAGATAGCTGTTACTCTAAACTATTGCCAATAAATACAAGCCTACATTCCACGCCGCGTTGCGTGCATATCATGATCTTCTTCAATCCATCGCCCAGGCACCGATATGCCATTGTAGACCTCTTGATCCCGAAAGCTGCATGGCGAACTGGCGTTCATGGTGATCCCTTGAATCTTTTCCTACGGGCTGTGAGTCAATTGTCGTAGACATGGCTCTTCAGCGGTCGCTCGGATCAAAGATACCATGGTCTTCACACTCTTGAAACACCAACAAGCTCAAGGACAATTCTCTCAAGAGGTTTCAGATTCTCTATGACGCCGAGGGCTCTATCTGTTCTATAGCTTCACAACCATCTTGCCACCGCTGATCTCGCCTCTTCTCATTTTGTCAAGACTGGCGTTGATGCTCGACAAGCCATCACCAACGCCGGCGATGGTGGGATACGCAATAGTGTTGTTTTGGAGTAACCTTCCAAGCCACGTTGTCAATGCCTTACCTACTTCGGGACTTTCATGGAAGAGCTTGATCGGGATCGTGTGCAGTGTGAGATCACTGCGCTGGATCTTCGGAGCCGAGCATAGAGCGACAACGTGAACATGCCGTGGCAGCAAGCTCTCACTAGTGTCAGACGTGCTGTCGTCAGGTCTCTGAAGCTCTGGGATGCTTGGAGTGTCGCAGAGGGCATCGATCAGGAAGGTCGTTGTCTCTTTGCCTCGCGTATCCAGTCCGAACCTCTTTGTGCCTTTCGTGCAGGAGCGAATGATGTCAATAGCTCTCTGGGGATCATGACTGTCGATCACAAGATCTGGTTTGATAGAGTGCTCTTCATATAGCCTCGAGCCGTGCTTTGCTGCGTCAAGCACAACTGCGACCCTTAGCCCGGCGAGCTTTGCCAATTGGGCGCTGAGTATTGCTGATGTCGACGAGCCTGGAAAGATTTAGCTATGGCCATCGCTGGAACGTTTGCTGCACTTACCTCCCCAGATAAAGAACCAGTCTCCGGGCTCTGGGCGATCTTGCAATGCAATCTGCTGGGCAATCTCCTTGTGGACATCTTTAGGAAGAGAGTCAACGTTCAAGCCGTCCACGACTTGCCGCATATTCGGACCGTCATCGACAGCCGTGAAGTCTACACCGAGACAAATGCCGAGTGCAACTGCTGCCGTGACAAAGGCGACGCCGATAGTTGATCCTTGCTCGAATGACACATGATCAGGGAGCCGCACAATATTGTAGCTCTTGGCCACAACATGGTCTTGATAAGCGCCCTTGCGACTATCGCGGTAGTCTGTTGAGATGGCAATCACCTGGCCCGATGTAAGTATCTGTTTGTGGAGGGCTTGGTGGTGTCACTTACTCGGTCGCCTTTTGCCCAGCCAGAACGGTCATCTGCAGTCCGGACGAGGAGTCCACTAAGCTCTCTACCCGCGACCTGCGGAAGCTCAGGTATGCCGAAGCCGAAGTCTCTGGAGTAGGTTCAGTTTTTGAATATTTGGTAGGAATCCCTGCATTACTTACGGTCCTCTCCAGTCAATTGGGTTCAAGCCCACGGCTCTGTTTTCTATGAGAACCTCATCGCTCTGCAAATCCGCTGGCACAGGATGATCCTCAACCAATTGGTAAGGCTGGTGGGCGCTGTACAGAAGGACTGCTTTGTGTGTCGCCGGAACGATATAATCGTCCTCGGCTTTCGTTGGAGCTGTACTCTGGCTCTTTGATCTTAAGAGATGCGTCACTGCCTTCTGGCCACGATTCAACCACGAAGTAATCATATTGCGTTGTTTATGGCTTTGCGTTTGTTTTTACAGGGGAATAATAGCGAGTAGGACATTTAAAACGATATTAAGTCAATCATCGGGGGTTTTCCCCGAGACTTTGTTTTATTTTGATGATCGCGCCGAGACTAACTTAGTGGGCTTTAGTGGACGTCGTAACCATGGATGTCGCAATGGCATTAAGAGCTTATGCAAGATACAAATCAAATGGCGTGACGGCCCAAAATGGCGATGCTGCAGATTACCACACATCACGCAATTCGCACCGGTGCAGATTCGTGGAATTGATATCAAAAGCGGGCCTGCGTCAATTGCCGGATCGTGAGGAGTCCATGATTCGGCAATTGACTAAACCAAAAGGCTGTATAAGATCGTCACTGTGATTTGCATGGCTTCACACTTCACCAAATCAACTACCGATCATTCTTTACTCAACAAACATACATCAGCCTAAATGTCTGCGCAGGAGAACACCAAGGAGGGCAAGAAGAGCCTTATTCTCAATGCCTTCGTTGAGATGTGTAAGTCTTTACTTACCTCGGCGAGACGTAGCATACTGATGAGGGATTAAAAGGTAGTGGCCACCAGTCGCCTGGGCTCTGGCGTCACCCCGATGATCAGTCATGGAGGTTCACCGACATCGAGCACTGGACAGACCTCGCCAAACTGCTCGAAGAGGCCAAGTTCCACGGTGTATTCATTGCAGATGTCCTAGGTAAAGCAATCCGACGATGCAGCTTCGAGATTTTCTGACTAAACATGACCAGGCGGATATGACGTCTACAAGAAGTCCCTTGACCCTGCCATCATTTCAGGAGCTCAATGGCCTGTTACGGAACCGCTTTCGATCATCCCGGCCATGGCCGCTGTGACCAAGAACATCAGCTTCGGCGTGACAGTCTCAACGACCTACGAGCAGCCGTTTCACCTGGCTCGAAGGCTGTCGACACTTGACCATTTGACTAAGGGAAGGTTCGTGACACTCAAGCTGAAAATACCAATCGCTATGCTATTATATACAAGCTAACGCATTGAAACAGAGTTGGCTGGAACGTATGAGAAGATCAATATTACAGAAGAATGTCCACTGCTGACCGTGCGCAGATTGTCACAAGCTACCTGGACTCAGCTGCTCGCAACCTTGGCCGACAAGAACAGCTAAGCGTATAGCCGCCCAATGATGATCCACAAACTGCAAACAACAATGACTAACATCTGTCAGCACGATGAACGATATGCCATCGCTGAGGAGTACTTGGAAGTCATGTACAAGCTCTTTCAGTCCTCTTGGCGCGACGACGCCGTCAGGCTGGATCGTGAGGCAGGTATCTACACAGACCCGTCGCGCGTGCGAGAGATCGGGCACAGGGGCAAGTACTTCAACGTGGCCGGCCCTCATATCGTCAACCCCAGTCCCCAGCGCACTCCTCTCCTGCTGCAAGCTGGAGCATCAAAGGCTGGCAAGCTCTTTGCTGCTCAGCACGCAGAGGCAATCTTCACTTCAGCCCATGCTCCTGCCGTAGCCAAGAAGAACATTGCCGAGATCAGGCAGACAGCCAAGGATACTTTCGGCCGAACTCCGAGCAACATCAAAGTTCTTGCGCTGGTCACACCTATTCTTGGACGCACCGAGGAGGAGGCAAAGGCAAAGTACGACGACTACAAGCAGTATGCTTCGCTTGAAGGAGCGCTGTCGCTGTTTGGAGGCTGGACTGGCATGGATCTCGACCAATACGGTGATGACGAGGAGCTCAGACAGGTGGAAAGCAATGCTGTCAAGTATGAAACCCGTTCCGCCTCATTACCTTTATTGTGCTGACAATCCATCAGATCTACCGTCGAGGGCTATGCTCGCTTCTCGCCCGTCAACTCAAAGTGGACCAAGCACACTGTGGCAGAGCACGTAAGTCTGGGTGGCAACGGACCATTGCTCGTCGGTACACCAGCCCAAGTCGCAGACAGCCTCGAGGAATGGGTTGCTGAAGCTGGCGTCGACGGCTTCAACTTTGTATGTTCATCACATGACCGTTGACTTGCTTATTGCTAACTTGATCGTAGGGATACGTTCTCTTCCCTCAATCCTTCAAGGACATTTCTGATCTTCTGATCCCTGAGCTACGAAGCAGGGGACTCTTCTGGAATGACTACGCTGTGCCTGGAGGCACTTACCGGGAGAACTTCTATGGCATTCCAGGGCAAAAGTACCCATTGAAGGAGCACGTTGCTTCATCGCACTTGTGGTCCGCTTCCGAAGATAAATAAATACAACAGGTCTAGATAGGTATATTAAAAGTAGAAATGATATAAGATTTTATTTCAATCAACTATTGGCTCTGATACCTTACTCCGACATTGACTCTCAATATTCTATAGGCAACAGAGCATTGAATGTACGAACAAGGATCGTCACAGAAATTTCTAAATCGGGATTAGGCACCAATTTATCACTTCTACTGTCAGCCTAGTGAGGCTGTGTATCTTTTGTGATTTACGGTTCAATAAGAATATTGCCTAAGCATAATCAGCTTCAGAAAAAGTTCATCTTTGTATTTCTCATCTAATCCAACTTCAAGATGAGCTTTGGATTTTCGGTTGGCGACTTTCTCGCCGTCTTGACACTGGCTGGTAAGATTCGCAAAGACTTCAAGGGAGCGCCCAGGCAGTTTAAGAGTATCAGCGACGATGTCCGGTCGCTTTCCATCGTCATTCAAGATGCCCACGTCAATATTGATCCAATGTCTGACCACCAGACAGCCAACTTTGCCCAGATTATAAAAACGTGTAAGGATCTTCTCAATGAGGTGGAAAGAATGATGGACAAGTGGAGCATGGTTTCTAAGCCACAGCAAGGCAAGTCAGTCCAGAGACTGTGGAAGAGGCTGAAATGGGAACCTCAGGAAATTATGGATTTGAGAGCTCGAATCACCTCCAATGTCGTACTTTTGAACGTATATAATGATCAAGCGACAAGTCACAATGTTGCCAAGCTCGTTCGGCAAAACGAGGGCGAACAAAAGCAGTCAATGCTCGACTGGATAAGCTCGACAGACTATATCCCCCAGCACAATCACTTGATCAGTCGGCTTCAAGCAAACTCGCGAAGATGGCTTTTCAACATGACTGATTACCAAAATTGGGAGAAACAAAAAGGCCGAACCTTGTTCTGCCCAGGAGACCCAGGCAGTGGGAAGACCTTTACCACGGCTATTGTGGTTGAGACATTACAGGAACAGGCGCAGGATAACCCCAATGTTCTGATCACGTATGTTTACTGCACCTATTAAGCAGCGAACCAGGACGTCCAAAGCCTTCTTAGCAGCTTACTCCGCAACTCTCTCCAGCAGGCTCCTTCAATTCCCGAAGCCATCCGCTCTCAATGTGATCGAAAGAGAGTCGCTCGACAGGGCCTATTGAGAGACGAGACAACAAGGTTACTGGAAACGCTGTACCATTCCTTCAATAAAGTCACCTTACTAGTAGATGCTGTGGATGAACTTCCGACAGAAGTGAGTCGGCCGTTTATCTCAGAGCTTCTCAAGCTGCAACAAACTTGTCAGCTTAACCTATTCTTAACATCTCGTCACATCCCAGAGATACAGCATCAGTTTACGGAAAGGGGAGCGATGGTAGTAGAGATTCGAGCAAGTGATGAAGACATCCATCACTTCTTACAGGATTCAATGTTCCAGCTGCCGAGATTTGTTGGGCGAGACGCAAGTCTCCAAACTGATATAGTCAAAGGAATAACCGAAGCTATCTCAGGCATGTGAGGAACCATCATCGCCTAGCCGGTGAAGCTGTTACTAATTCTGTTCAAGGTTTCTTCTGGCGGAACTGCATCTACGCTCTTTGAAATGCAAGAAGTCGCCCAAGGCGTTGCGATTGTCCCTCAAACAACTAGCAACTGGTTCAAATGCCTATGACAAGGCATATGATGATTCTATGGCCAGGATTGCGGGACTTGGCCCAGAGTCAGAAGCACTTGCCAAGCAGGCTTTGTTGATACTAGTCTGTGCCCGGGAAGCTCTTCACACCGAAGATCTGACATATGCATTATCTGTCGAACCTGACAGCGAGGCCCTGGATTACGAAAACATACCAGACATTGAAGATGTTGCAGGTATCTGCGCTGGTCTCATAATCATCGACAAGGAAAGCAATATTGTCAAGCTCGTGCACAAATCGGCACAGGAATATTTTGAGCGCAACCAATCGCGATGGTTCCCAGGAGCCAGCGAAACAATGGCACGACTTTGTATAAACTACAAGTCTGTCACTACTATTACACCAGGGTTCGACAAGGATATTGAAACAACGTGGCCGCCTTTTTGGCGGTATGCCAACATCAATTGGGTCTACCATTCCCAGCGCGCTTATGAAAACGATGGGGTTGCACAAGTGCTAGATGGCAATGTTGACGAGGATCAGAGATTGTCGAGTCTCCAATCTTTATCGAATGTAGCAATCAGCCTTCTTGCAACCGACATATTTGGTAGTCTTTCCTCTGCGCTTCTAAACGCCTGCCGAGATGGACGTCATGCCTTGGTGGAGCTGCTTATCTCAGTCAACAACTATGACCTGAATCAGCCAATATGCAATCTTTCACGGACCTGTCAGTTGGAGATTGAAGCCTCTGTTTCAGAGGAACTTCCGGCTCCCGAAAGTGATACCAGCTCGGAAGAGGGCATGGAAAGCGACAGGTCGATTGGGATATTAGAAAAAGAGGACTTTATCAGAGAAGACTACCTCTTGATTATCGCCACTACGAACGGTGATCATGTCATGGTTAGAATCCTACTCAACCATGGGGCAGACCCCAACGTGGCTGGTACCTTGGGTCAGACAGCCCTCTACATCGCGGCAAGTAACGGAATGCAGACCATAGTCGCTCTTCTTCTCGACCAATCATCCATCAATCCGAATTGCGAATGTATAGGGATTACAAGACACGGCCAAGAGACCCAGGAGGTATGCTGGACTCCACTTCTAGCTGCGTCTTATTTTGGGCACAAAAGATCCGTTAGCCTGTTGTTAGATCACGCACGGCGAAATTACAGAGATGAAACAGGCAGAAATGCCGCATGCCTCGCTGCTGAAGCTGGACATGCCGAAGTGCTAGAAGAGCTGTTGAAGTGGTCAGATATTGAGCTTGATCATGGATCAGGTTTCACGGGTATTTCGCCTTTGAATATAGCACTTCAAAATGAAAACGAGAGGGCTGCATTGGCTCTGATACCCTACTCTGACATCAACTGTCAATACCCGAACGGCGATAGAGCATTAAATGCCGCCGCGAAAGCCAAGAGCCCGAAAGCTATTCAAAATATTTTGGCTCAGGGAGACATCGACGTCAACGCAAAAGGTTTTAGAGGTCGGACCGTGCTCCACAACGCCGCTATGGCCGGGGACGAGGAGACGATGGCCCTGATACTGGCCCATCCAAGTATTGATATAAATGTTCGCGACGATGATGACAACACTCCCGTTATCAAACTCGTCCAGCATTTGAGAACACAGTTCGAAGGGCGCTCAGATGCGCTGACATCACTGCTATCAAACCCTGTGTTGGATGTCAATGTGCTAACCTGGATGGCAATACACTTCTTCTGGTAGCTGCATCTTTCGAGTTTAAGACACAGAGACCGAATTGGGTGCTCCAAACTCTACTTTCCCATCCTTCTGTAGACAAGGAACACAGAAATAAGCTGGGTCAAACTGTTCTAACACGTGCCATGATGGCAAGCTCGGGAATGATTCAGACAATTGTAAAGGAAACGAAGCTATCGCATCAGTTCAGAGATATCAACGATGATGGGGAGACACTTCTCTCTCTGGCTGCCACTGGCAATTGGTCCGATTTTGACTGGCGCTTTATAGTTAATTTATCCCCTCCAGAATTTAGGCATCGCCGAAACATGTGGGGGCAGACACCAGAACGAGCCCGCCGGAGCAAGATGGAAGGACGTATTCTGGTTTACCTCAAAGACTAATTCGGTTATCAGTCTGCCTATTGTACCGGCACTCAGGGTTTCAAGGAGGCGGTGATTAGACTATGACCGGATGCGTTTATCGACTGCTCGTACTCGTTATTGCCGCGCCGTTAGCGTTGTCGGAGAAATGAATGACTCATATCGAATTTTGAATCAGGCGTCTAGGGCCTCTGCTTCTGGGCTCATCTATGCATTGGAAACGAATGTGCAACATCAATCAAGAACAGTTGCATCTCACTACCACATAAGAATCCAGTGTCTTACATAGTTTATGTCAATATGTCAATGAAAGTTAGGTCCAACTCGAACACCTTAGCTATTATTATTACCAAACAACGGTTGCCTTTTTGAACTCAGACTAGCACCTAGGCAAGATGCTTATTCGTTCTCTAGAATATCTCATAAGTTATTTACTAGGTGGATAGACATATTGAACGATATCCCGCTAATATTAGCTGCTGTGCTGCTAGGCTAGTTGAACACTGAACCCTCGGCTGTGGTTCCCCCCTCATTATCATCATAAGGTCATTGTTGGGCAAGATACTCCAGAGGCCAGATTTCATCGGCATTGCGAGAGATGTAACATCTTTCAGCTGGAAAGTGGTGGGAAGGTGGGTAGCATGATCATCTGGCATCCAATAAATGACGAAAAGCTACATATGTTGAGGCTTATAGGAAGACTCAAGTGTCCATGGCAGCTGAAAGAATCGTCATGATCTTCTCTGCATGCATAAGTGTAGTATATCACCAGGACGGCATGATTTTGCTAGGCCTTCGTAGTTCTGTGTGATAGAAAACAGTTTTGACAAGGTCAGTAATCAATCTCGATGTCGATAGTCGAAAGTCTATAAAGGTACCTATCCGGCCCTCGAGTTAACAATCTGAATACAAACTCAATTTAAACTCCCAGCCTACACTCATCACAATAATATCCCACAAACCACAGACTTACCATGTTGGGCAACATCAAGGAGGCCTTTTCGGTCGCTCTGGCCTTGACTGCTGCTGTCCACCCCTCCTCAGCATCGCCTGGCGCCAAGCGTGACGCTAATGGCATTCTTCCCGACCAGAACGTAATGGCAATTCCCCAGTCATCCGATTCCATCCAGTACGGTCACTGCTACAAGATCAAGAACCAAGACAACGAAGACCTCGGTCATCTCCCAGCATACCCCAGCTGGAACTACCTGGGCTTCGGCTCGAACGTCAAAGCCGCCCACTTCAAGGTCTGTCAGAACCTCGGAAAATGCCACGACCCAAACAGAGGCTCCCAAGATCTTTGGAACGGCGCTCGCTTCTGGCTTTTCGACGTTGATGGTAACGCATTTTCACCTCGTGGAGAGTTTGTTGCCGCGAACTCTCCTCCTTTTGGCGGTAACAAGAACGTGTATCCTGGCGGAGGCGCTTATCGATATTACGTCAACTTCTGGGTTGACAATGACTGTGCCGATCGGGACCAGAACACTGTGGGTCGTTGCAAGGTTAGGTTGCACATTGATAACTTGCGAGATGACAAGGGCTTGGAGATCCAGAGCGGTCAATTCAAGGTCACTACGAAGGATGAATCTATTGTGGTTTCGTTCCAAGAGGTCGACTGTCCTGATTCTAGGATCATGGTTGAACACATCTCTGACCTCTAAAGACTAAGACATGGTCGGCTTGAGATTCCAGCAATGCCGAGACAGGCACTGTGAATTTTCATGGCAAGGGCAATCAGCTCAGTAATGGACATATCATCTTTCCGATATGGAGGACCGATCTCTACTTGACCCTGTATGCGGCGATTGTTATGAAAGGCAGGCAACCCAAGGCGATCTCTCCTGTCCTCAAGTTCAATAAAAACTGTACTCACTTATCTATCAATATTAAAAGCCTGACGCGAAGTCCATGATTATTCCTCCAACGACTCTTGACATCCCACAAATGGGGGGCTCACTAACCACTCAATTACCCTGCATGCCACACATTCGTGTGAGAGTGACATCGTCCAAATTGACAGTAAGCGAGTCATATTCCCCGCTGCATGTAATCTTAATTGTCAGTTCAGCGTCAGATACAGTGTTAGCTTCAGCAGACCACCTCTGGCTATCAGGAGTCCAGCCGCTCATCATATAGGGATAGCTCGCTTGAAGCACAGAGCCCCCAATGTAGGGTGTAATACTGCATGAGAATCCTTCCCCAAGGTTTGTTTCGGAGAGGACAGCCCATCGATAAGAAAACATGTATTCGCCATTGAGGTTGCCCAGGCTCTGGAAGACATAGCCTTCTCCCCCGCCGTTGGAAAATACGAAGGCCCTGGTAGGTAATGCGTCAGTATCAGTATGAATACATTCTAAGGTGATTCATACAGGGAGTTGCGAGGAGAAACACTATGAGATGAATCCAAGGAACCGCTGGTGGACCATTGTTCTGGTTCTGCGTCGTTATCGTCGAAACCTGGGTTGATGATGACCTGTGTCTGCACACAAACTGGCGCTTGAACGCTTGTGGTGGTTGCCAGTGTGGTCGAGGTGGTTTCTGGTAAGGTTTCCAGCGTAGTGTCAGCCGAGGTAGTGATTGTAGTCTCCGATACAGCAACGGACGTGGTTTCGGCGACGCTTGTGGCTGAAGCCACAGTCGTAGCGTAAGACAGGAAAGTCGATGAGGCGTCGGTGAGGCTGGTGACAGTGGTGGGTCGACAGGGGCTGGCTTCGGCTCCGAGCAAGCCGACAGCTACAGCCGCCACAGTGAGAAAAGAATGACGAAGCATGTTGAACGAATGGAAGCGACTGAAGGCAGCGCAGAGAAATGATGGTGAGAGGTTAAAGAAACGTCGTATCCAAAAAATCTTCTGAGAAATTTCCCCTATTTAATGGTGTCTGTCAAAATTGACCCTGTCGGCTGCAGCTGAGTTATCGCCAATAGTTCTAGACACTATTGACGTTAGCGTCTGCCTTCACTGCGCCATTAGCTGCACGTCTGCTGTCCAGGGAAAAGCCCCACTCCTTTACTTAGTACAGGTTAAGTTCCAATTTTACCATCATTAAATGCTTACTATAACAGTAAAAGGAATATATCTGTATACTGTTAACAGTACTCAGACTTAAACAGTAGCTGTTGCAACAAGCATTCTAGTTCATATTTAAAATAAAAGCAAAGTGTTACATATAGGTTACCAAGGCAATCTCAAGACTAAAAATTCGATTTTTTTTTCTTCCCAATCTTTCAATAAATTGTGCAGGAGCTAATGCGCTAGAAGCTCATTGCATGTCCAAATGCACCCAGTAATAGCAATATTTAATAGAACGGCCTGCTATAACTTGTAGTATTACATTCATTCAGAAGCATGGGAGTAAATAACAGCAACAAATATTTCTCCATCCTCTCCTGACCTTTGGCGCAACAAGACTTTCTCACTGTCCGTATTAAATAGGAAGTCTAAAATGCTGGTGCATTTGTCGCCATACATACGAATTCCACAATCAATGTAACCAGTAAAGCGCGTCTCCTTCACAATTGAAGCGCGTAGAAGCGCGTCAAAACGCGTCATAACGCGTAAGATATCGTCCAATCACCTTGCGCATCCAGGTCCCAATTGAGATGTATCATCCAAATGTTCAAAGTTTTTCAAGCAAGTAACATCGGAACAACACGTGTGGAGAATACCTTCATTGACCGCTACTTATCGTCTTGAGATACGTTATTGGATTGCGCAAGAAGGGCGCTTGCCATTGCATCGATAGAGGAGATTGTCAGTAGAAGGCCTTGAAGAGGCTGGTGATAGTGGTGAGTTAACAGGGACAGGCTGTAGCTCCGAGAAAGATGGCAGTTGCAGCTACAACGTCGATAATAGAACAGCGAACCTTTTTAAACGAGCTAACGAATGGAAGCCATTAAACCTAGCTACCCTGGAACGCACATCGTGTCCCGGAAATGCAATGCGCTCGTTATATCCGCAATGTCAACTAACCACCCAAATCCCAAATAGGCCTATCTTAGAGTTTTCACCAAAAAGAGTGGAAGCTAGAAGTGAATCACATTAATTCAGCCAGTCATGCAATCCACGATTTAACAACCTCTATTATTAGCTATTTTTATCCAGGCTAATTAAAGCCTACAACGGTGTGACGTCCAACAAGAAATCCTTGAGCATTATTATGTGCAGAGATATACTACATATGACTTGCCACTGGGTGAAACACAGGCCAATAAGAGGGTATCGATACAGCGGAATATACGTGCGGAATAGCGGAAATTGGGAAAACACACCCTTGTCGGCTGTATGAGTGTAGCTCTGTGGCCAGTAAAAGAGGTTTAAATACGCCAACGGCAATTTTGGTCCCGTGCAAGTGAGACAACTTCTCAGCTGAAATAAACCCCGCGCAGCTGATCATGACCAAGAGGCAGCCAAAACTTCAACTTAACCGTTCGTACAACAGCTGAAGCAAAATGGCCGAAGCCCTCGGTATCGCCTCCGGCGTCGCGGGCCTCCTAAGTCTAGCGATAGAAATGACCAAGCTCAGCTATACTTACATCGCCAGCGTTCGAGGAGCGCCTAAATCATTAAACGCTTACATCAGGGAGCTTGCAACGCTCACCTCGGTTCTTTTACAGCTCGAGAACCTCATTCAGGCTAGAAGGCTCAACGGCCAGAATAGCCAGATTCTCAGCAAGGCTTTGAACGACTGCAAACAGGAGGTACAACACCTGAGAGCAAAGCTGGAAAGAAAATTGTCGCATGGCAGATTCATGGCCAATGTGGCCGCTCTGGTTTGGCCCTTGTCGCAATCAGAGTTGCTGGACAAAGTCAACATGCTGCATCGCTACAACGGCATTATTTCATCTGCCTTGCAAGCCGACAGTTTGTAGGTCTCTCGGCTAGTATGGGAATCTTGGCTGATCATTTGCGAAGAACCGTTGCAATTGCTACGAACAAAGAACTGCATGATTTCAGGCACAGTAAGTCTTTTCTCAACAGATTCGCCTTTCTATCTAGTGAGTAAGGCACTATAATGTGTATTAATAGGTACCGAAACAAAGGAAATAATTGCCTGGTATAAGTCGGATGTCGCAAATGAGGTTTCAACCTCCCATCTCGAGGATTACTGTCCCTCTACGTGGGAGACATTTCTATCAAGCCATGTCTATCGTTCCTGGCGCAGTGGCTCAACACCTGTCGTTTGGGGATGCGGAAAACGTCAGTTCCTCTACCTCTCTTCACTTGCTGGGTACTAAACAGATTCTAGCTGGTGCTGGAAAAACCGTATTAGCGTAAGGCTTTACCCTATGGTGAAGCATGAGTTGGCGACTCAGTGAAGCTAACTCAATCACAACAGTGCACTCATTCTTCGAGATTTAAAGTCTGGCAATTTACCTGGTACAGCTATCGCCTCACACTTTTTCAGCAGCAGCAGACCCAAAGAGTCTATGAGCAATGTCCTCCGTAGCCTGACTGCCCAAACACTCCGCGGCTGCCCTGTCATCCCCCAAGAGGCACTGGCCCTGTATGAGAAGGGTTCCCAGGATCTGATGATGACCGATCTGATGAATATTCTTGGGGCGATCGCCAAGTCAATGACCACCTGTATCATTCTTGATGCACTTGACGAATGTCCCTTTCTCCCCAAACTTTTGAACATCCTGTCGACATTGCAGGAGCTTGAAGTCAGAATCTTTGCAACAGCTCGCGACCTGCCAAAGATTAGAAAACATTTTGAGAGGAAGACTAGGGTAGAAATTTCTGCCACGAGCCAAGACTTGGGTCTATACGTTAATCACCGATTGGAGCATGGAGAAGTTGATCTTGAGCTGATCGGAACAGACTTGAAGTCAGATCTTGTCTCTGCGATTGTGAAAAGGGCGGCTGGGTCGTAAGTTCAATCAAGAATCATCTGGTATGCTGGTAAACTGATGGGTTTGATAGGTTCCTCCTTGCTCGGCTGATCATGGATCACATCACCAGCCTGCTGACTATCAAGGACATACGAAAAGCCCTGATCTCGTTACCCGCCAATTACGATGAGGCTTACCTTAGCACATTCCACCGTATATTGAAGCAAGCCCCTGGCCTAAGGGACCTCGCCTTGCGATCATTGAACCTCATTTGCCATGTCAAGGAGCCTTTACGAATACCAGAACTGCAACACGCCCTCGCTACCGAGGAAGGCATGCTCGAAATCGATTCTGAGGATCTACAAAGTTCCAAAAGTATCATATCATCCTGCCTTGGACTACTTGCTGTTTCAGGACCAGAGGAAACAGTGGAATTTGTACACTCAACTGCGCGAGGATTCCTCCAGAGTCAACCAGAAGGAATGGACGAGCGCCCCCATCTAACAATTGTTCGCAGTTGCATCTCGTACATGTCAACAAATGAGATGCGCCAAGGCCGCTGTACATCCCACGAGGAGATCACTCAACGTTGTCAGAAGCAGCCGTTCCTACATTACGCCGCGAACTTCTATGGCTACCATGCTCAGGAAGTTGAAGAAGAATGCTTCGACCAGCTTTCAGAATTTCTAGATAACGATGCCCTCCGGGAAAGCTCTTGGCAACTTTTGAACTTCAAAGCTCATCTCGATACTTCCGTCTCGGAATCTGTGTTCAACTCTAGTCCCAGGAATGTACTTGCTTTACACGTTGCCGCATTCTGGGGATTCAAAACATACATTGAACGTAGCTTGAGCTACACACGGCAGGGGACTCCGAGCACTCAGAAAAAGAATCTAAATAAGACTGACTCTCACGGATGGACGCCTTTGCACTGGGCCGTATCCATGGGCCATAAGACTATGGTTGAGATTCTTCTCAGATCGGGAGCCAGTCCTGATCTACCGGATCTTGCAGGATGGACACCCACGTTCTGGGCAGCTTTCAAGGGCCACGCGGATATCATCGAAATGCTGTGGCGGCATGACACAGCTCCATTTCGGTGCGACGTTAAAGGACTCACTCCACTTCACTGGGCAGTATCCGCAGGTCAAACCGAAATCATCAAGCGGCTTTTAAAACTCAAAACACGCTTTGGACGGTACGGAAAGTCGCCAGTACTCTCACTACCGTCACTGGACGATTTGACGGTTTCCAGAGCTCGTGCCTTGACAAACAAGGCAAATGAGAGTCCTTTCAAGTTCTACTCAGAAGGAACAGATATCGAAATGTTTTCCGCCATCTTTAACGCTCTAAAGCAGAGCCTTCATGAGAAAGAAGACAAACCTCCGGAAAGAATTGAGGGCTATTACACATTTGACACCTTCCTTTATGGACCCTTTGGGGAAAGTCTCAAGGGTGATTATAGAAGAAGAGCAAGACCAGACCGCGACTACGAGTTCGGAAAGCCGGGTGTTGGATTTCTTGAGTTTGTGGATCAACTACTTCTTCACGCTGCGCGGTCACAGGAGCTGCCCATTATCAAACTGGTGGTTGATCTTAAGCTTGTAAAGGCTTCTGGGATTGATAACCTTCGTCTTTTGCACGAAGCGGCACGATCTGGTTGGGTCGAGGGTATGTCTACCTTCATCGACCTGGGGGCAGATGTCAATAATGGGGAGAGGAACTATGGTATAACACCTCTTCACACAGCATGCCAAAATCAACGTGAAGAAGCAATAAAGCTGCTGCTGGGTATTGACAAAATTGAGATCAATGCTCGAGCCGAAGATGGACGAACACCAATCATGGATCTCATGACCGCTTTCAACGAAGACAAAGGAGTCGAGTTGTACAAGCTATTGATAGCCAGAGGAGCATCAGCGTCCATCCAAGACACGGAAGGGAGCTCCCTCATGCATTTCGCTATGCAGACTTGCAATCCTAAGATCGTCCGAATGTTGTGTACGGCCGGCTTAAGCATAGAATCTCCAAACAAAAGTGGCCAACTGCCATTGCACTGGATGGCTCATTGGAATTACTTCGAAAGGCGGAACAATGTGACGGCTGATGGACCCCGATCTATGTGGGAAAGGAGACGCGATTGCATGAAGCTCGTCTTTGAGCTGTCGAGCCCTAGCTCCCTGGATTCTGTGTGTGATTGGAAAATTGGAAAAACGACTTCTAAGCAAACGCCTTTGTCATTGGCTTTGAAGAGGCACAATTGGGATATTGCAGCCGACCTGCTGAAGCACATCAAACAGCCTGTGAATATGGGTTACTTGCTGGGTAAGCATATTTAACCTGATGACAGTCACTAAGATACTAATGATGCGAATATAGATCCCGATACTGATATCATACGCGCGCTCTGTATGGTGTCAGAAAGACTTGCCTCAGTCTCAACCCCCGGAAGCCTTGATCGAACGATGCTATATTATTTTGAACTCCAACCACTCCCCCCAGATGATTGGACCCGTCTACTTCAGCTTTCTCTCGACGCCGGAGCTGATATCAATACAGTCGATTGGAACGAGGAAACACCCCTGCACCTTTGCGTAAAGAGAGCAGCTAGCATCCAAGTAATCGATACTCTTCTCAAACATGGAGCGAATCCCTACCAAGCAACTAAAGATGGGTTAGATTGCTTCCAGCTTGCATTGCTCTATTCCGACGAAGCAGGTAGCTGGGACATAATGGGCTGTCTTCGAACTTACGCGAACACTCATCCAGAGCCAACACACTACTTCTGCCAAGGAGGTTTCCTCATTTCCTCCCAAACTCCCATCGATAATGAGGAAACTCGCTACCTTCAGGTTCTCCGCCAGACTAATGCCATCAACTGCGAGACGCGGTCGGGTCGTACGCTTATCTACGAAGCTGCTAGTCGCGGAAACACACACTTGGTACAGCGGTTACTGGACCATGGTGCTTATCCGCATTATATAGATGACTCAGGTAGTTCCGCACTGCATGCAGCGGCGAAACAGCAAGCTCCGACAACAGTGGCCCTCCTACTCCAGGTTGGATCAGACGTCGATCTAGCTTCTGTGAACGAATATGGCTCAACCGTTACAGGTACCCCGTTACACGTTTGTCTCCAGAGCTGCAGTCGCAAACAAGTAACCGACAACACAATCGATACTGTTCGCATCTTGTTGAGCTATGGTGCTGACCCCAATTATGCGGCGGTCAGGGAGGATCGCACAGAGACGAGCCTCTCGCTCCCTCTTAAGGCACTGTGCCATTCAATTTACTACCCTCATCTCGTCGCAGGCGCCCCTGAAGATTCAGATCACCTGCTACTAGAAGTACTGAAACTATTGGTTGATGCAGGAGCACGAGTCGCTGATAGCGCGGATGATATCATAGTTGGTGTTGTTGCAAAGATGGAGGGTTATGAAATGCTATGGGAGGAAATGAGGTCGCAATTAATATATAGCCAGGGTATTCCAGGTCCAAACTAAATTGAACAACTAGTCTTTCCTCTATAGTCTTAAAATACCTTTATTTCCAGGAAGATATTATCCGCTACTTACCGACAGAAGACACATCGATGAATTGTCCAAGGAGGGCGTATAGCATTGCTTCGACTGACCAGACTTTAAGCAGACGTATTCACGTGTAATTTGAGTACTGTTATCCTTCTGATGAGAACTGCTGTTCGATGGTAGCTGTGCCGTCTTTAAAATACCCGAGCGTATGGACCGAGTCATAGCAGAAAAGCCCGCGAGCGCCAAGTCTAGACCCGACATTAAAGTCTCGCGCAAAACTTCCCAAAGCCATAGCGCGACAGTTTACTCGAACGTTCCGTGTCGGATCCTTGTTTTCTATCTCAGCATAGACAGTTCACTGACCACGAATAACAAGACTACCGGCTCATTGTTGATTAGACTCCAATCTGCCGAGGTCGCTTAGCGCAGAAGCGAGAGCACTGATAGTCGATCTTGCCCTGTGCGGCACCTTGGCGGATATCACCCGGCATCTGTCGAGTATAACGATCCCCCGCATGGTTCCCTTCACTGTCTGAGCGTGCAAGGCTGGTGTCTTGGCTGGTATGAGAAGACTGTTTGCGACGAACAAAGCCAGCATTTGGAGCATTGAACCTGACAATGAGACAGTAAGTGAGGTATGTTTCATATCAATCAACTGTGCTTCATAGTTAGTCATTGTCGGCAATGATGTTGTGATTGCTTTTTCGAACTTCTACAAACGTAAAATGGACCACTGAGTACTGAAGAATGATGAGACACGAGCACGCCCATTTTTCTTGCCAAGCGTCTGAGCCAATTTTTCACCTCGCGGGTGGATACTTACACGACTCGCACTCGCTTGGAACCCTTGCAAGCCTTCCCCATCTTGTCCAAATGTCAAGAACCTGCAGATCTTGATATCGATACCAAAAGCCATGACGGTTACTCGGCCCTCCAACTGGCCTCGGCATGCTACCATAACAGCCTAGTCACGAGCATCTCAAGGTCGGAGGTCTCACGGCCGAGTGCAGCCAAGACCCCTGGAACCACGCTAGTAACCCCATAGAGTTTGCCATCGAACAGGGAAACATATCGTGGTTTCGAGCATTTCCGCTCTATTGCAGATGTCTGTGCGCAAAACGATTTGAGTCTGACCATGTGGCTGCGGGAATGCCAGGAGTGTTTTCCTCACTTGAGAAAGACGCTAATGATATGCATACCCAAAATGTGCTATGTGTGTGACACTATTCCAGGTTGAGATGAAGGAGTGGAGTCCTGAGAACAAAATAATACAATCAAGGCACTCTCGAAAGTGGAAGTATACAAGATTAGTCGTATGTGTTGAAGGTGCAGTAACAAGCAAATAAGTGAAATACTCTTGGATATTATTGAAAGAATAGACCAGTGAGATTCACAGGTTAACAAAACACTGAACTTGATGGATCTCGGGTGATTTTGCTGTTAAATGTTTAACTATAACGTAGTTTACAAGCAA
>QGEC01000117.1:0-56816 GCA_004367155.1 Fusarium clavum | reverse complement strand
GGGCCGGGTGGGGGGACGGAAGGAACAGTCCCTAGCACGGTACCTGCCTCCCTGCCCATCTATACGCGGTCTTTAATAAGGGGAAAGGAACACATGTCCCCAAAATTGTTAGCAGCCCATTTAACTTACAGGCCTCTGAAATCTGTCCCCTAGTCGATCTCTGAGCTAGTACTTCAACACTCGCAATTTCCATATCCGAAGCAATTCGCTTTTCCACGACTTGATTCCTCCTATATATCCAATCTCAATTCTTTCGTTTATCCATTTTTATTACTACTCGTCAGCACTTGACCTTCAGACACGATGGTACGTCGCTAACTCGTGGAACCCTGACTCGACACTGTCGATCTCATGATGGAGATGGAGCTAACATGATACCCTTCTTTCAGGCGCAAACTCCCCAGCAGCGACGACGCAACGAGGCCTTTGCCAAGGTCAATGAGAACAAGATGGGCAAGGCCGAGCAACAAGTCAAGAAGCGTGTTGAGAAGGTTCAGAAGTCTCCCATCTCTATGTTCTGGATCAGTAAGTCCTCGGGCTAGCCAAACTCTTGTCGCAAAGCGGTTCAAGATACTAACAACATCCTCTCTAGCCATCCTCGGCTTCGTCATCTTCGGCGGTCTCGTCTTCGAGGGCCTCTCCCGCTTCTTCGGTTAAGCTTTCGATTCAATATCTGTATTACAAACATACACACAAAAACAAACAACAAAAATACCCCGACCAAGTCTTGCTCAAGCGGTGGCATCGCAATGATTTGGAGTATGAGAGGTGTTAACGGCCTTCGCGTCGTGCGATAGCTATAGGCGAGCGTGGGTCACCAGTCCACCGTCCAAAAGAGCTCAAGAGGGGGCAAGACCTGTATTGTATTTCGCCATTGGAGGAGCTGTCTTGATATCACAGGGAATTTGGGGAGAAACAGGCGCAATTTGAATTTAACATAAATCGATTTCTTTTCGAAGATTAAAACAAGTGGTTGATCTCTTTGCTTTTTTTGTATACCCGACGCCATGCCATGAACCGTGAGATGAAAACAATAGCCCTTTGTACAAGGAACTTGACCTGCTGATGCTAGCCGATACCAATTCCGAAATCTTGAACAATTACGCGCCAAGACCACGACGCTTGCTTCCACCCTCATTCTTCATCTTCATGCCAGCCTCAAATTGCCTCTGGATATCGGCTTCGGCCTTGGTGGAATCAGAAGTGCCCTTGGAGCCATGAGCGGCAGGGGCAGTAGCACCGGCCTTCTTACCTCCCAACAGACGTAGGAACTTGGCCTGTCTAGCAGAACCGCCTTCAAGATCATCGACTTGCCATTTCTCAGCCTGAGCAGCGGGCTCTTCAGAGTCGTTAGCTTTGGGCTTGGACTCGGACTCGGCCGCTCGCTTGCGCTTCTTCTCGGCCTTCTCGGCCTTCTTGTCCCTTTTCTCCTTCTTGTCTTTCTTCGCCTTCTTCTCTAAAACCTTGGGCTCCTCGTCCTCGGATTCAGATTCGACGGCCTCTTCCTTCACCTCCTCAGGCGCAACGACCCTCACTTTCTTCTCTTTCTTTCCCTTCTTATCCTTTTTCTCCTTCTTGGGCTTTTCAGGTTCCTCCTCTGCTGCTGCAGGAACATCGGCGGCGGAGATGCGGCTTCGCTCGGAGCCAGCGTTACTCAATCGACGGTGCTTCATGACGATCTCATCGGCGGGAACGTCGGCGGGGACTTCGGTAGGCTGCTGCTGCTCGACAGGGGCACCACCATTGTTCTCAGAGGCATCGGAAGTCTCTGAAGCGTCGGATTCAGAAGAACTGTTGGAGTCGGATGTAGATTCGGAGTCGGAAGAGCTGTCGTTCTCGTTGACATCGGCATCTTCCATGTTCTCGTCACCACTCTCCTCAGACTTGGACTCAGCCGCATTCTTCTGTACGACACAATCAGTATACAAGACATGCATCCCTAAGGGACCATCTTACCTCGGCATCGAGAAGAGCTTGGTACTGAGCAGCGGCTTTCTTAGCCTCAATGAGCAGCGCAGCAGCTCTCTTTTCTAGCTTCTCGGCGCGGTGCTTGAGCTTTTGCTTCTTCTTTGCCTCATCGACGACACGCTTTGGTCCATACTTGTCCTTCTTAACACCAGAGGCCTTCTTAGCCTCAGCAGTGGCCTTGGCCTTGGCCTCCTTCTGAGCACGTTTCTCCGCTTTGGCGACTTTCTTGGCCTTGCGATCCTCTTGAATGGCCTCCTTGCCCTTTAGGACCTTGTTGCCTAGCACTTGTTTTAGATATAATTTCGGTACATGGTCAGGGTAGGTGCGGAAAAAGTGAAAGTAGATGTGAAGTTGGGGTTGAACTTACCCTTGGCCTTGGCCTTTGTCTCGGGATTGCGCGATCCCATAGTGCTGATTTGAGAGTGTCGAGAAAAAGACTAGATAAAGGGCTCGATGGGTGGAAGTGAGTCTCAAGCTCTAGTCGGTAAGCTTGTTCGTGTGATATGGAGATAGAGGTTTCAATGCCTTGTGGTTATAGATGGCAGTGAAGAATGGCGCAAAGAAGAATTGACGATAGCTTCACGGAATTCACGACTAGAGGCAGAATTGCCACTTTTTCTGCCGGGCGGTATATGAAGAAGGTGACAGGGATTCAAGCGTCAAGTGCGAGTCACATCGAGATATGTGGAGTCTACGATTGCCGGATTAGGTAGTCGCTACTTGAGTCTGTAAGACAGGTTCCTGCCAGTACCTGCCTGTGATCTGTGACAGACCAAAATCGTCAAGTAAGGCTCTCTCTAATTCTGGGAGAAAAGCAATCTACGAGTATCAAGTAAGATTGGTATGATTTACTCGAAGTCGTCATACAGCTAATGTCGGTGTCCAGGAAACACCTCTACTATGCTTCAGATATGGGATACTATGCTATGACGACCAGGGAATCTTCAACTTGAGCCTAGATACAATAGTAATCCTTAAAGTACCTGCATTGTTAACTCAGTCACTACCACTTTACGTTTCTCTCGTGCAAGATCTGCCTAGAGTGACCTTCTGTTCCCATCTAAAACCTCAGTTCTCGTCCCAAGGCACACAACCACGGCGGTGTAGAGCCTGAGCCGATTCTCTGAACTACATAGCCTCTTGTCTTTACTTATCACATCATTGAGAGATTTAAATAAAAAGACCCTCATAATGTCAAAGGATTAAATGCCTGTTCGATTGTGTGGAGTTTATCCCTCCTTTGCCTCCATCTTTAACGCCAAGAACAGAGTGAGGTATACAGTAAGTAAGTTACAGCATAATCTATGAATAGAAAGAGACAAGAGGGATTTTCGTCTCCTGTCTCTCGGCATTATAATTAGGTAGTTCTTCACCCCTTGCGACCATCCCTGGCCTTCGTCTCAAAGTCTCAGCCGCATCCAAGAATAGAAATCCAGCGGAAAAACACCAGATTTGCGTGAGCGAGTGGGGTATCACCAGAGAAACTCCAGAGAAGAGTGTGTGCAATAGTTCGTATAGTGACATTAATCGTGATACAATCGTTTGGTTGTTCGCATCTTCTATGTTCCCTTGTATTTGTGGTCAGTTGGCGTCTTTTGGAACTGCAGGCGGCTGAACTTACAATCGATTGTCCCAGTCTATTGTTCTGGGCTTGGGTTGTACAGATATGAGTCATCGTAGTAGAATTCATCTCCTCCACTGGTCTCGCCATAGGCTTGCTGCGACCACTGTGTGTTGTAGGACGGTGAGGCTCCGTATCCTGTCGCAAAGCTGTCGTCCGCGCTGTGTGTTCCTCTTCTGCTACTGCTGTGTCGACTCCCAGCTTCTTGGCTTCTCCCGACAAAGGGGCCAATATTCATGCTACCCCAGGGAAGGCCTGAGGGTTCTGAATAGGAGCTGAAGTCGCTAGCGGAGGGAATTCGATAGCTGTTGCCTGCATATTCCTGATTCCTGGAATCACGCTCTGTCTTCTCTTTGTTCTCTCGTGCCTTTTCTCCTATACTCCGTATTAGCTACTGAAAACATTTGGTTGTCAGGGGAGTCTTACGGAACTTGCGTTGAGCGATTCGATTCTGGACCCTTCGTCTCTCTTCAGGATCTGCGATGTCTGCCCAGTCAAGATCGTCTATTGGAGTAGATTTTGACTTTTTGGAAGAATGCGATGAGGAGCTACTCTTGTGGGAGCTGTGAGAACCATGTGAGCTATGTCTTGAACTTCCGCCCATCTTGCTCTTTTCAGGGGCTTGCGAGTGCTTCGACGGATGCTCCTTTTCTTTATTCTTGGAAGTTGAAGAAGACGACCCCTTGCGATGCGGTGGTGCAAGTTTTGATGACGAGCGAGAATGCTTGTCTTTTGACTTCTCCTTTGGTTGTGTCTCTTGACTTGTAATCTCAGGGGAAGGACTCTGTATCTGAATTTCTGGTGTTTGTAGGTTTGATGACGACTGTTGCGACAAGGACATCTACTCGCAAAAGCTCATGTAAAGGGATGTTGAAAAACAAGATGTCGAGATCGTTGATACCAATAGTATGAGACCATCTATATCTAGGGTTCTTGTTTTTAAGTTGAAGTTGTTGTTTAACGGAGATTGGGGGGCTCAAGAGGACCAAGTTGTATATAGTCTAATTAAGTGAAAGATATTGCACCTTGACCTTTAGACTTGGAGGGAAGAAATGTAATGATAATAAGACTGATAGATGATATCTGATCTTGAAGTCGATTTAACTCTGATAGTATAGAATAGTATATAGACAGAACTCGAGGTGAAGGGACGAGGCCACATACATGTATCTATAAGGCAACAACTTTTAAGTACAAGCTAAGCTAAAGCGAAACAACCTTGACCATCATAGGCCGTACCTGACGGACCCAATAGCTAGGACCCATGCGACAGCGGGACGATTGAATCGGCCAGGACCGGGGTGAGTTTGACTGTTTCCTGGGAAATGGGTGTGAGGTAATGGATGGTTCAACAGCCGGGTAGGGCAGAATTGACGTATGGAGATTACGAGGAGGGCACGAGGCAAATGCGTATGTAGGTAATTTGGCTATTGGTGAGACCTCTTTTTTTGCTCTGACTAACAAGGAGGATTTCTACAGGGGGAGAGACTTGTGGTTAGAGTATAATTCCCGAGAGCCTAAGCCTGGGATGCAAGTGCAAGGGCGTGTAAGCATAAAGGGTGTGAAAGAAGAGCACTATCAGATCCGAAATCCCCCTTCGTGACTGAGGCCGCGAGGTCTCGTGGTGCATTGAATATGCATACGTATCCTATTGCTATTGCAGTCTACGATTCGAGTAACTGATTCATCTGCTGTACGTCAGGAACATGCAGTTGTCTGGACCCATGACGGTGAAGGAGTCATACTCGAGGAACCTAGTAATCACTCACCTACTGTGCAGTCCCTGACTTACAAACGTCCCCTGGCGTTCCCCATAGTCTGGGCCGGGCCAAGTTTAACCAGGACGGATTGGGTACCACAGTACGTATGTGCCCACGTACAATATCTACGTCAAAAAGGAACAGAATAGAAAGGGAATACGTATGTATACTCTGCACGCGAATCCTCTGCAAGGCCCCATGTCTTGTGCATTCGAAACTTGTCATGGGTTATCATGCCATGCAGGACTCGTTCACTTACACTGTCAGTGAATGAACGGTAGGGTAGAGAAGCGTTGCCAAGCCTCTCGCCCTGAAAGGGTGAGCAAACGGGTATCATGGGCCGAGAGCGAGCAATACGACGGAGCCGGAGACGGGGGAAACAGAGGCTTAGCTCCATGCCACGAGGGAATTAGACGGTAGGAATGCGCTAGAAAATGAGCCCTGTCAGGCCAATGCTTGTCTTGAATCAATTAACAGGATGCTGATATTGTGGCTTATACGGCACAACTGATATGATCTGTTGTACTTGGACCTCTTCAGCTCTACTAGGGAGGTATTTTGGTGAATTTGTAGAAGCGAAACTCAATTCAATTGATGGACAATTAAGGAACTCGTCTCTTTGAATCCTTGTAATTATGTCACTGTCGATCCGGTACCCCCGGATCTTGGGTAACAGGGATTTATAAGAGTCATCGCGACTAATAGGAACTGAACTACAGTGAAGAGTTGTTGCAGTACCGAGAGAATCAATTCCGACAACTGCCATTGGATATGGACACTGTATCTGTTTGCTCTGTTCTACACTGCACACCGTTTGTTTCCCTCCCAGCCGTTGAAATTAACGGAGACTATCTAAAAGGGCTGCCTTGCGTAGTTAATATCGTTGCCTTAAGGCTTCCACATCATGGCCTGTCTCAGACGTTACGTATATCCATGTATAGGTAGATATAAGGACACGTCGATATTAAAGTATCCAGGCAGATGAATAGATGATGTAAAGATTGAGCCTGTCTTAACTTAACTCCGAGCCGAACACCAACAGTACTGTACAATCTTCAGCCCTACAAGAGTAACAACCATCACGAGTTCGCATTCGCACAGCATTCCTCAATGACATAACTCAAACTGGGTGGAAGGAACCAGTATAAGTTTACTGTATCACAGAAAAGAAATAAAGTTATGCAGCCTCAAGCATAAAATGAAGAGTCATACTGGAGAGGTGACTTGGGAGAAAACCCTCACGCTAGGTACTTAGATGTCTCCTAAAGGGCGTGCGTGACCCAGCGCAATTTGGTGATCTGCCGTCGCTAGAAAAGTTCCAGGAAACCTCGATTTAATTAGAATCGATTACCAATGGGGAAGTACCTCTACGACTTTTTATCGGTAGTTCAGCTCGTCTTGGCGTCTTTGCAGGTTGTATCGGTGATATCGGATGATCGACGCCCATATACTGTACTTGCGATTACCTCGAGACCATATTTAGGCAGCCTTTGCAATGTAGCATCGTGTTAAGCTTCACCTAGATTTGAAACCGGGGAGTCGGCGTCGCCGTTTCTTCTCTCGTTCGTCATAGTTACTTCTTTAGTTATTGTACGGTAAGATGCCAAACAAAGGTCCCTTGATAGCTGAAACTCTAACATGACAGGTTGGGGGCCATTCTTAGTCACGCGTCTACTGATCGGTTGAGATGGAAAGGCAAAGGCTCCCCTTTGACTCAAGATGATTTATCGTTTGTAATTTTAGGTCACAGAACTCAAGCAAATATAGACATGGCTCTTAACAACTGCTTGAATTGAACAAGTATACTCAGGAAAAGAGATATGCGGATCTTAGTATTCACCAATGAATATACCAATACACCAGAACGGAAACGATAAACTACAATACGAAAAGGTAAATCCTAAATAAATTGGTACAATGTTCAATAAACTCCGCAATCATGAAATTGGCTAGTATTCCAGAGCTGAAATGTGATTCTATTTCTGACTCATTTGTATCGTGAGAGTGGCTGCATATTCCACCCCTCAACATAGCCTACCCAAACTACAACAACTATACCAAACAATGAGGAGTAAACTCATTGAAAGAGGGAACCATTGGATATTTTAACAGCAAGAGAAGGTTGCCTTATGTACAATGATAGTCATCTCACCCTCGAGTGAACATTGCTAGAGCACACCTGCATATAAGGCAACTGTTACAGGGTATGGGTAACGTACCCAGCTTCACAGTCACAGCAACAACCGCAAACCCAGGGTCTTTGTCGAAAATAGTATTTGGGAATTCTTCTCGTGGCTGAGTAACTTTCCGCCAAGCTGCGCTTGTCAGCAATTGTGGCACAAGAGTCACTTCTGCACGAAGAAGTCACAAGTTACACACAACTACACAACCTCAATGTACTAAGTAAACATTCAATGCCATCTAGAGACGGAAGAATGCTACCCAACTCCGCAAAGCATACTTATTCAGTCAGTTGTAACTACACACTAGGTAGGCAGTATGTGACTCTATGGCCAAGGGTGGTGCATTGTTCTGCCACCACTTACAAGTTACCACGAAGTCTAGTCAAGTCTTCATAGCAGACAGAACTAGGCTTCCTGTAGCACGACGACGTGGGATCACTTGACTATGTAAAAACCACGTACTAGAGTCATTGCGTATGCTTTATTATAGCCTGCTATCGGTCGAGGGTTGACCTAGGCAGTGTTGACGGGATGACGGCCCGCTCGATGAACGCTTATGCAGGACAGCCTTGGTCTTCTAGGACTCAGTAATGCGATCTGGGGTCAGACATTGAAACTCGTGTATTGCTGTAGTCAACCATCATTGCTGGAAAGCACAGCAAAGTAAACATCAAAGTGTCGCTCACTGACTCAATACCGGTGATTTGCCATAGTGACACCTCAGATACTATCAAAATACTCTTCGCCGAGACCTTACGCATTCAATTTTACAGTAACGGTCCGTAGAAACATAATATCGTGTATCATTGCGCTTGGGTCAAGTCTCTTTTCACCACATCGAATAACCCAAAACCAACACTTGAGTGAAACATGCTTTTGCTCAGCTGTTCATAAGCCCCAGTCATATCTGCTAAAACTACAGTGGTAAATATACATGTCATGTCTTTTTTGGCCCTTATCCAACTATTACATGTTGGCCAACATCTCGGCCTCACGCTCAGCTCTTCGCTCAGCAGATCTCTTCTTGAACCTGGTCTCAGCCCTTCTTCGCTCACCACCATCAATCTTGCGACCTTGGCGGTCCTCCCACATTCCCTCTGTGACCTTGACAATGACTCCTGAAGCTCCGGACAGAGGTAGGGCATAAGGTCCAGCGATCGTATGGGCACCCACGACTTTGTATCCATTTGGTCGCACTAGTTCTGAGCTGACATGCGTTGGGGTCTTCTTGGCCTTCTTGGAGGACTTATCGGCAGCCTCTTCCTCAACCGCGGGGGCAATGTCGTGGGGCACATTGACGACCCATTTCGTGTCACTCAAGGCCGAAGGTGGTGGTGTCGCAACCTTCAGAACAGCCTCTCCGTTCTTCACATACTGGAAATCTCCACCAGGTCCCAGGGAGCCCTTTCTGTATCGCTGCATCCAGTGCAAAAGGTATCGGCGGTTTCGTGGTGGTTCGATGCCCAGCTCCTTGAGTTGCGGCGAGGTGAGGGAGAAGAGAGCGTTCCATGAGGGGAACTTGTTGGCGTATTTGTTGAGGCCGCGGCCGATCAGAGTGAGAAAGGTCGGCACATCGGGGACGAAGGGTACGGGCTTAGGAATAGGATGCGCAGGCCGTGTCTTGTGGAGTTGTCGGATTTGTCCTGTCCTTGAAAAGGCGCTGCCGCTCTGCAGAAGCAGGCCAAATGTTGACCTGAGTCGTTCGCCCTTCATTTTGCTAGAAACATGATATTAGAAATTTGTAGAGAGAACATCGGCAATGTCGGTTGAACTCACATTGTTCAATGGGTCGAATGGCAACCAATTCAGCCGCTCCTCGGAGTCAACGTCAAAGTCTCACAAGCCGACGAACGTTGATCTCGAAATTTGACGATGGGTCCCGTTATGTCAGCAAGGCTAGACCAACTGTGGCTGTCTGTGCCACATCGAGTTGTGGCGTTCTTAATTCAAGGTATCCTATTGGTGCGGCGACGCTAGGCTGCTGCCAGGTTACTTACACCATAAGTCCTACCTCCTTCTTAGCACATCTACCTTCCTCTTTTCTTCCTTCTACACCTCATCAAACAAATCTGCCATCTCTATCATCTTCGGATTCTACGACAACGCCATCTCCATCCAGAACCCATCGGCGTTAAACGAAAAGAATAATCATGCCGCCAAGACTCAAGCGACCTCCCAACTACTTAGCAGTTGGAAGCAGTGGTAAGTTAAGATATCTTTATCTGTCGATACTGTAAGGGACGAATATTTAATCACTATTTCAAACGGGTGATTAAGATTTTGATGAATTTTCATTTCTTACATCCAAATTTACTTGTGGAAGAAGAGGGCTTTCCTACCAAGTAACTTGATGGAAGGATTAAGCATTCTCACTCTTCTTACTACGACATATGTTCCATGATAGTGTTATTTCAAACTCTGGATTTAACCGCTCACTATAATCAATAGATTTAATCCCGGCTAAGTTCGTGGAAAGCCTCATAAATCTTGCGACTTCTGCAAATGAATCTTCAGAGCAGGCTCCTGAGCCTCCTGCCAAGCGTCGCAGGCTGAACACTTCTCTGTTGGTTGGAAAAGCTGTTTTCAGTCTAACTCGCCAGTGCACCGAGTCTTCGCAAACAACAGTTTCTTGCAAGGATATTCAGCGTTATATGGATGTTCGTGTGCGGCCCCTTGCGCTCAATGTTTCATCAACTGAAGATTGCCCTGTCGACCCTATCAACGCCACCATCACTCTCCGGAGATTGGAAGAAGACAACCAGTTGAGGATTCTAACAGAATCCTACCGAGTCCATAAACGAGCACACCAGCCTAATGCCATCTGGCAAACAATAGACATGAAGCTTGAGTGGCGGGGAAAGCAGGTTAAACTGACGTTTTCGTACAACTTTCACTGGGCCGAATCTCCATCGCCCTACTCAGACTTAAGATCAGTAGAAGAGCGCAAGCAGAGTCAGAGGTTCATCAACTTTATACTGCGTGGTTCTGCCTTAACGGATCCAGACAGATCGCGTTGGTCTCCTATGGTCTTTTACGACGCTGCTTTCGTCCCCCCGAAAGATGACACAGTAGCAGAAACTATCCAGATCGATGCCCTGGACTCGAAGTTGTTTCCGTATCAAAAGAGGTCACTGCAGTGGTTGCTGCAGCGCGAAGGCGTGCAGTGGTCCGAAGCAAACAGGGGCGTCGTACCATATGCCCCCAGCGATCTGGAGAGGGTATACGATTTCCAAAAGCTCAGGGACCTGAATGGGAACGAATACTACTTGAGTGAAGCATTCCATACTGTGACTACGGATCTGACACTATTTCGACAAGCGGAAAACTCAATCAGAGGCGGTATTCTAGCAGAAGAGATGGGCTTAGGTAAAACCCTGGAAATTCTTGGCCTAGTCGTGCTTCACGAAAGATCGCGGCCTCTGATCCAGAGCACTTATGAGGCCGAAGCCAAACTCACGCCAACCGGCGCTACATTGATTGTGACCCCTGAATCGTTGAAGGATCAGTGGGCATCTGAGATTGCCCGCCATGCCCCTGGCTTGAGTGTCAAAGTTTATGAAGGCCGAAAAAAGATTGTCGACGAGAATGAGGAACGTATCATCAATGAGCTCGCTGGCCATGATATAATCATTACAACTTACTCGGTATTGTCCTCCGAGATCCATTATACAACTGCGCCCCCGGAGCGTTCGAGGCGACACGCACGAGTGTACCACCGACCAACATCTCCCCTGACCCAAATTGCGTGGTGGCGAGTATGTCTGGACGAAGCACAGATGATTGAGAACGGTTACAGCCAAGCGGCTAAAGTCGCTCGTGTCATTCCTCGTGTCAACGCTTGGGGTATCACCGGTACCCCCGTAAAGGATCACATCGACGATCTCCAGGGCCTGCTACTTTTCTTACAATATGAGCCACATTGCTCTTCCACCAATATCTGGCGAGACCTCCCTAAGTCTTCCTTCCAGAGTTTATTCAGAAGCATCGCTCTCCGGCACACAAAATCGATGGTCAGAGATGAGTTAGTTATACCCGCACAGAAGCGTTACGTGATCAGCATGCCTTTCACAGCTGTCGAAGAACAACACTACCAGTCTCTATACCGACAGATGGCAGAAGCCTGCGGATTAAGCGTTGACGGAGCACCACTTGTAGACGATTGGGACCCTGATGATTATAAAGAAGAAATGAAAACTTGGTTGGTGCGACTAAGACAAACGGCACTTCACCCTGAGATTAGGAGCTCTAATCGCCGAGCACTTGGTTCCAGCAAGAACCGTCCTATGAGGACTGTCGATGAAGTTCTGGATGCAATGATTGAACAAAGCCAAACCGCAATCCGAACGGACGAGAGAGCTTACTTGTCAAGTCGGCTTACACGAGGCCAACTGTACGAAAACAGCCCGCGAGTGAAAGAGGCCTTGGAAATTTGGACATCAGTTCGAGAGCAGACCCGAAAACTCGTTTCCGATGCCCGGGCTGAAATCGAGAATCTACTCAAAGCCCAACCAGGTGGAAGGACCAAGAACGCCAATACTGATGAGCTTGATACTGATTCTGACGATGAAAGTGAAATCGAGGGCAAAGGTCAGTTGACCGAAAGTCGACGACAACTTCGATCAGCTTTGGAAATCGACCATAAAGCCGTCTTTTTCTGTGCGAATGCGCACTTCCAAATCCGAGAGAACCCAGAAATAACCGAGCCAGATTCCGAAGACTTTCATCGGATAAAGAAGCTCGAAGAAGATGGATATGAAGAAGCGAAAGTCATCCGAAGAGAGATTCTACGCGATCCTCACCGCAAAGCAACCCGGCCTATGGCGAAGCTAGCACAAAAAGCATCCGATCAATCTTTTGTCGAAATTCCGGAACTCATACTTAGCGAAGAACGAGGCATCGAAAGCGGTCGAATTCTGGACGATTTGGAAGCACTGTATGGTGAACTCAACGATCAAGCCAATTTGATGGACGAGTGGAGGGAACATATTGTTGGGCTCCTCTTAAAACCTCTGGTTGATCAAGAAGGCGACGATGAGACAACTGGAGAAGAATATGGCGAATCAGCCAAGATTCAGGACGAACTTATGGTCTACGTTCAAGCTCTCAGAGCTGCTGTCACCGATCGCCAGGACGCCCTCACCGGACAAACCAACGAGCTTATCTCACATGAGACCAAGACTTCGTTGAGGTTAGCAGCAAATGGCGAGGGGCCTGCTCCAGAGAAGCTGATCGAGCTTATGGCATTACGAGACCAGACAAAGCCAAGAACGACATCAATGAGAAAGGTTATAAGCGAATTCAGAATTTTGACCTCAAAACTCTCAAAAGATACAAAACGAGACAGCATGGAGCGCAGGATCGTGGATCAACAGCTCAAAGCGACTCAGGCAAATCTAAACGCACAGAGCAAGCTAGCTCTCGAAGCCGAGATCGACAACTTCACGACTATTATGAACCTACGGTTGGAGTACTACCGCCAACTACAAGTAGTTTCCGACAGCGTTCTCCCTTACGAGGGCTCTACAACTCCCAAAGTTGAAAAGCAGATGCAGACAAGCGAGGATACTCTTCGTCGGAAGCTATCTGCAGCGGAAGCCAAGCACCGATATCTCCTCCATCTTAAGGAAACAGGCAACAAATCCAGCGAACCACGGATGTGTGTTATCTGTCAGACTACGTTCACGGTTGGTGTCCTGACCGTATGTGGTCATCAGTTCTGCAAAAAATGCATGATGCTATGGTTCAAAGCGCACCGTAACTGTCCTGTATGCAAGAAAGAACTGAAGACTTCCAACCTACACGATATCACCTTCAACCCACAGCAGCTCCAAGTCCGCAGTGACAATCCGGATCAGGCACATGATGACACCGAAAAGAGCCCGCAACAGAACTTGACTGGCGTGCCGAAGAAGACGGGGATTTACTCTGAGTTTAACTCAGACAAGCTGGCTGAGATTCAGAACATTGAGTTGGATGGACCGTCGTTCACTACCAAAGTCGATACGCTTGTCAAACATCTAATGTGGCTAAGAGAATCAGATCCTGGAGCGAAATCAATTGTCTTTTCTCAGTACAAGGGATTTCTAGAGATTCTGAAGAATGCTTTCTCACGATTTGGTATTGGGCATACGTCCATTGACGACTCGGGAGGCATTAAACGTTTCAAAGATGATGCTTCAGTCGAGTGCTTCCTCCTCCATGCCAGAGCCCACTCCAGTGGCCTCAACCTGGTCAACGCAAGTCACGTCTTTCTTTGCGAGCCTCTCCTCAATACAGCGCTTGAGCTTCAGGCCATTGCACGTGTGAACCGAATTGGTCAAATGCACGAGACAACAGTGTGGCTTTATCTGGTATCCGGCACAGTTGAGGAGTCAATTTACAACCTTTCAGTACAGAGGCGAATGGAACACATGGGTCGTGGCAATAAGGGCAAATCGAAGGAGTCGACCCCAGAACTGCTTGATGCCAACATCGAAGCGGCCAACACACTTGAACTTGAGCAAGCGTCTCTTTCCCGCTTGATGAGCAAGGACAAAACGGCAGGCGAGAATGTAGGAGAAAACGATCTCTGGGAATGCCTCTTCGGGCATGTTGCTCATGGAGACAAAGAACCTGAGAAAGATACCCGACTTCAGGAGAATGCAGTTATGAGTTATCTCGCGGCGGAGGCAGCTGAGGGGAGGAATGGCTCTGCGAGTTAGACACGAATGTGATAAGGGGTACCTACTTGAGTTTAGGACTATGTTATGATATGGATTTGATGTACGTTAAGAATTGAGGGAGAACTTTAAGGAAAGAGCCATACAATGAGCGCAGGAATACCCTCGATTTAGCACATGACATAGCATCTTATGATACTGGCTGCACCAAGTTTTCAGGACTTGGTATAATTGTCTAGTCGCAAAGCGCTATGTGAACTTTATCGGTGAAAACTAAGTGCATCATAAACACGCAAAAACATCATTATCATTTATTTGATGTTCCTTGTAGTACATATAGTATACAGCAGAGGCTTGTGGCCTGTTATCTGGTTCTGTGACCCGTTGGATCGTTTCTCATGATGCCATGATTCCAGTCTACCGACATTTGCCATTCTGTCCTTCGAAACTCAATACATGGTTTCATTACACAGCACACGCGCATTGGAGCGCAATGCATCCAAAAAAGATGCTTCACATCTTTACTCGACTCGCTTGGCCTTGGCGCTGGCGCTAGACTTGACGCGTCGGGCAACGGGGCGGTTGATGTGGTGGTCGGGAATCCAGCTCTCATCGTAGTCCTTGTCAGAGACGACAGCAACGGGGACGGCCTCGGAGCCGGAGAGAGGCTCAGAAACCTCGACGATCTTCTTAGTCTTCTTAGTGGTGCGGGGGCGCTTGGCTTGAGGGAAAAGGGCCTCGATCCAGGTCTTGTAGACAAAGTAGAGAGTACCGGCGAAAGCAGCAGAGAGGAAGAGGTAGAGGAAGATGCTGGATGCGGGGTTAGCTTGCTATTGCGACGTAATTAGGTGAAAACATACATCTGGGGGTCGAGGAAGCTGGTGGGAGCCTCAACGATGGAGGCAGAGCCATTGTGGACCAAGACCTCGTGGAGGTGGCCGGTAGAGTCAGAGACGAGAGCCTGGAGCTGAATGCGAACCTCTTGAGGCTGCATATCCTGAGCAAAAGAGAATGGAAGCTCCTTCTTCTCGCCGGCGGGGACCTCAATGTTGTACTGAACGGCAGTCAAGTTGCGAACAATGCTGACGTAGCGGGGGCTGTCCTCAGGGAGATCCTTGAGGGTGTTGAGGGAGCCGGAGACGAAAGCGACCTGAATAGGGTTGGCGTCCTGGTTGGTGACCTCAATGACAGCCTTTGTAGGGCGACCGTTGACAAGCTTCACGCCGAGAATGTCGGTTTCGGGGAAAGTAGTCTTGATATCGGCCTTGAGGGGAGCCTTGGGAACGGCATTGGCATCAGCGGCGTCCTGTAGAGAAAGGAATGTTAGCTTTCCGGTGCGATTGGAGCTGAGCTGATCGCGCGACACGTACCTGGGCGACGGCGCCGAAGATCTGAGATGCCGCGAGGGCAAGAAGAGAAGCCTTGAAGAACATTTTCGATATAACCTGGAGCAGACGAGGAGGAGATGAGATGAGGGGAGAAAGAAGAAAGAGAGAAGAGGAAGGAGGGAAAAGAGAAGCTGGTGGAGATGATGGAATATGGGGGGAAACAGGTTCCAACTGTGGGTGTGACAATCTGGCCTCAGCCAACATACGGATATGGCAATGGATTATGGATCTGGAGGCGACACATGCATGGAACAGGGGTGCTAGTTAAAGGTACAGGCGACTTAACTGTGGAGAAATGATGAGGTCGAGATTCGAATTCCTTCTTTGGCAGGCGATTGAGCTAAGCTCAGTGAGGGTTTCAGCAGGGAAGGGCTCTGGAGCTGGAGCTTGATTAGGGGTTTTAATCACTGTGACGGAAGAGCTAGGGGGAGCTTGGACCAATTGGATTGGTATGGAGCGTGGTTGGTGACAGCTCTGTACATTGTGAGCTGCGATGTTTGCATTGATCGCATTCCATGAATCAATTGAGAGTCAACTTTAAAGATGTATTCAATTGGTTATTCCTTTTGTGCTACAATGAATAGCTTGGGTCCTCAAATTGATCAACGGGAAATATGGGTCATCCCGGAGGCTTCACCGTTCTGCCCTCCGTATCAATCGGCCCCGCTCCGGGTCGTTATCAGATATCGACTGCAACGCTGTATTACTGGTTTGAACGTTGTCGACATAATCTTAATCTTAAAAAAAGAGTTACTCAAGTTCTTTTGCAGTATCTGAGTTAAGAGATAGCAAGAGCAGGCGCGTCGAAATGTATAGTCTATGGTCTCATAAAATTATATATGTGCATGCTTTTATATGTACAGATTCCCTTGGTCCGTCTAAACTGAAGAATCTTCAACATTCTTTTCTTCAGCATCTTTCTTTTCCTTCTTCTCCCAAGGCTCTAGAGGCGGTGGTTGAAAGAGCTCACCATTGAGGCTTGCCTTTATAGTTCCACAAGCTACCATGATCCATAGTAGAGTCTCAACAACCGAAAAAATGGTTCCTAGCACCTTGAAGAACCGCGAAGGAAGCTCCTGTGCCAAAGTCGTAGTAGCAACTGTAAAAACTCCAAGAGGGAAAGTAAACGCCCACCAAGAGATGTTGAATTTGAAGTCGCGCCTGACAATGGTGGCGATTGCAAAGAACAGCCATACTATCGCGAATCCCCACATGATGAGGGCCGTGAGAATGCCAGTGAGGTAGAAGAATTGACCAGCAATGGGAGCCATTGGTATAAAGTCGTTTCTTTCAAAGACTTTTAAGGCAACTCTGCCGAGGAGTTGAATGGCCGCTGCGCCTTGACCGAGGGGTCCGATAGCGATGAAGGATGTAACAGCAGCTTGACTCGGAATAATATCGTGAATCATGAGGCGGTTGTAGTACATTGCCATGATAAGGATCGCCGTGGGTACACTTGTTCCCCAGAGGACATAGCTGACTATTACGGTCCATATAGCGTGTTGGTCGTTGGGAAGAACATTAGCGACTATAGCTCCTGAGCCAGAGGCGACGATGTCGGCGATGACGGGGAAGAGCCATGATGGAGTTACTTGGTTGAGTGTGATCTTTGGTTGTCATAATGTCAGTATTTAGAGGTCATAGAGGGAAAAAACTGGAGAAGGACGACTTACACCCTCTGTGCGCATGATGCAATGGGGAATGTAGAGGTTGCAAGACATAGCCATGACGATATCTATCCACCAAAGAGCCCAGGCAAGATGCGCTGCTTTGTCGCCCCAGGCAGGGACGCATACAAAGACTATCATGTTGATTATAGTAGCGAGTCCAACAGGGATTGTTCCTGGTTGAAAATTAGTTTAAGATCATATCAATTGGTCATAGTAAATACTTACCTAGGAAGACGGCCTGCGCAGGATGTCGTAACGTTGAAGACCAGGTTCCTCTGAAATATGTATATCTCACAACAGATATACAACTAAACAGTGTAAAAATAGCAATATTCAGACAGAATATTATGACAGATATGTAAAATAGCCATCGTCCATGGTAAGGCAAATTATGCAGCAGTATAGATGTGATGCCAGTTCCCATGGTCACGGTGAACCACGAAGGGCCAAAATTGACAACAATTCTTCGCCATCCTCGTCGATTCTTTTCGTATTGGCTGTGTTTGAGTTCTTGCGGATTCGTAGGAGCCGCTTCAGGTTCTATTTCGGTACCTGAATAAGCGATTTCGCTGGAGTCTAGGTCCGGAGGCGTCGAGGGAGTCATGATGAGGAAGAAGAAGATGTGAGTTGAAAGAGCTTGTGCACTTAAAGTCTAGAAACAATGTAGCGTTATTGCATTTTCATGGTATCACACGCTAGAAATCAAGTTATTTAAATAAACTCGAATCAAATGGTAAAAGGTTAGAATTTACTAAAGAAATAGTCTCGTTACGTGACGTCGCGCAATCGGCATTTCGGCTCACAACTCGACCCACGAAAGGGCCGTCATATTTTCCCCTCCCTCTCTCTCCTTTCTTAACTCAACTCATGCCATTGAATCGACAGTGGGCGTATTCTCTTTATAGGATTCCCGCGGAGAAGCTGGAATTAACTTGGCGGTTGTTGAATCGTTTGAGTTGATCAGGGACCATATGATGATCAATTGCCCTCTCAGAGGCCCAAGTTGGTATAGAGTGGGAACCTTTTGGGTGAAAGGCCTATAAGGTTTGTGCCTGTTAGTCAGAGAAATTCAACGTCGGTTCATGGGTTCGAGTAGGACTTGGCCGATGACTACCTGGTGCTGTGGTATTGATCCTTGGACGATTCGAATGTCATCGTATGAATTGACAAAAAGATAGAATGTTTCATATCGGAGCATTGAATGATGTTGCATCGGACAATTAACAAGCCACTTGTTTCAACCATCTACTGAAGCCATTGGGTTTCGATCATGACAGAATCTGTATTCATAATTCAATATCTCATCTAATTTTTGAACCCATCCTAAGTATACCCCAAGCCCGAGGCGCCATGAGCACGTAGCGTAGCACATTATCAACAACTGTAAGCAAACCTTCGCTTATATCCATCTCTCCTTTTATCATATCCTGGCTCGCCCCAAAAGTTCTACTATACGAAACCGACCCATGAACAACAAAAACAATACATAACCGGGGAAAGAAACATGATCTGATGTGATCACAGGCCATGCTTGCCAAAGTGGCTATACTTGGGTGTCACGTACCCAGGCATTGTCTCTCTCTCCTCCACCGCCAAATGCGCGCCTGCAATGCGTAGCAGCTGTGCACAAGGTTCTTGGCCTGACTTGACAGCGACAAATAGAGGCGAGTGGTTCGCCTTGTTACGTTCGTGCACACTCGCGCCCTGTTGCAGCAGCTCCAGGAGGATCTCGGTGTTGCCAGCCACTGCCGCAAGATGCACTGCAGTGTTGCCCGCATAGTCCTTTTGCTTGAGCAATTGCGCCCCTTCGCCCTTCAGAAGATCTTTGACAAGTTTGAGCTCGCCGTTCTCGATGGCATATCCGAGTGCAGAGAAAGCTGTTTCGCTTGGCGTAAGGTGAGATGCGGCGAAGTCGAGTGAGCCTGAGGGGTGGGAGAAGCTCTGGTGGGCAATCTCAGTCATCTCGCCGCGTAGTGATCGAGAGAGTTGCTCCTGAATTTCTTTGGTTGATAGATTAGGTTGGGCGAGGAGGTATGATACCTTGGTGAGGGCTGCCTCAGCAGTGAGATCGAGACCGAAGATAACGCCTGCACGACCAAGAACTGTGCCTGGAGCATATACGGGAGAGACAAATCCGTTAACACATTGACTGACGTTGACGACGACAATACCTCGCTCAACAGCAGCTTTGATGATCTGTGTAAGACGACCTTCGGCGCCACCAGGGATGTTACCCATTCCAAATGTCTCGAGAATCAGACCGCGAATATCGGGCAGATGAAGAACGGCGTCAATCATTTCTGGCTTGATGCCGGGGAACACACGCAAACAGGCGACGTGAGTAGTGTCAAGACCCTTTGTGACATGGAACTTGGCGATCGAGGTAGGGCGAAGGACAAGAGGCCAATTGACACTGATACCAAGGCCATTGACCTTGGCGATGGGTTCGCTGTTAGGACTGGCGAATGCCTCGAACTCAGTTGCTGAAACCTTAGCACTGCGGTTACCCCGGTACAAACGGTGGTGGAAGAAGAGGCAGACTTCGGGGATAGTGAAAGTTCCAGCGACGATAAGTGAGCCGAGTAGATTGTCCACACCATCGGATTGAAGAGCAAAGATGGGCGCCTGAGATCCGGTGAGGATGACGGGCTTTCCCAAGTTCTCCATCATGAAAGAGAGCGCGGAGGCCGTGTAAGCGAGAGAGTCTGTTCCGTGGAGAATGACGAAACCGTCGAATAAGTGGTAGTTCTCTTCAACACAGGAAGCCATAGCATCCCAATCATTTGCAGAGATAGAACTTGAGTCAAGCAGAGGACTAAACTCGATAATACCGTAGCGGACATGACGGTTGTATGCTGTAGCGGGAGTGCGAAGACTGTCAATTTGGATCTTTTCTCCATCACGAACAGCGGGGAGTGTGCCTGTGATATGTCAGTATATGCAAGGAACTGAGTGAGACTACCAATAAGTACCAGGGTTTGAGAAGTCATTGAATGATGGACGAGGAGCCATTGCATTCTCCAAGAAGTTGTCGGTAGGCTGAAGACCATCTGGGCCTTGTTGCATGCAGATTGTTCCACCAGTGCCGATGATCAAGACCCGAGATTCTGGGTAACTGGTCTCGGGGACCACCACAGCGGATGGAGGGGGTGAGCCTTCTCTGCTCATTTTGAGTGTATGAATGAATGTATTAAGATGGATAGAAATGAGGTGGACTCAGGAGTCTGTTGATTGGTTGAGTGATGAATATGTACCGTGGGTGAAGTTTAGATAAGAGCAGTGATAGCAGTGATAAGCCAGAACGCCTTTGTAGATCAACTTTGAAGCAGTAGTTCAAAAGACAGGCCGTTGAAGAACAACAATTCACGATCAAGAAGAGGAGGAGAGAAGAGGAGAATTTTATTTATGACAGACGCAACGTCCATGTGATTTATTTAAAGCAGAAGGGGGAAAACCTTGTGGACAAAGACGAAGCCATCAAGTGGATCCTTTGGAGGTTATGAAGGGGTAACAGAAACTCGATATCTCGCGGGGACTGGCGAGTTAGATGGTGTAGATTGCCAAATATGCGATAGCCTAAAATATTAGAGAAGGAAAACTATTGGTGTGAAAAATCAAGGTCGTATGAACTTGCAGTAATATTATTCAGGATCAAAATACAATGTTTTAACCATGGTTACCATCTCTTGGATTGTCTATGGTGTTGAGGTTGAAGTACATAGTAGTTGACAGGTGATCGAATGAGATTTCAATGAACGGTGAACAAGATACTGGAGAATGGTATTACATGCTTGGATCGGATCACTGTTTCATTACCAAAATACTCTACAGCTAAGTATACTCTCAATTACCCAAGTAAAGATCTATCACAACTCTATCCTCCATCTTTTACCCCAGAAACAATCTCCAAGACGCGGGGGAGAATGAATAATAATTATTGACTGAGTGGACGTGCGGTCAACGGGCTCTTTTTTCTTCCATCGTAATGGCTAGAAAGGCTAGAACAAAGTGGATTCTTCCTATTGGATCTCTCTAACTCTTAGATTTGGCCTGTAGCTGTCACTGCCCGTCAACATGTCCGATTACGGCGGGAGTTCCGTTCCAAATGCTGCAAGACCAGACGCTTGGTCTTTTTTTAGGCTACCTGCAGCCTACAAACCAAATACCAACGCCTACGTCAGGCCGCCTAATCTACCCATTAGCAAGAGGCTATGATAGAGGCTTCAGTGCCCAATACTCTGATGAGGTGAACCTAAAGAATCAGGAATCATTTGGGTAGAGGCAAGTAGCAAAATGTTTGCCTTAGTGACTGCATGTGACGTACACACCAACGATCGCAAATGGTCCCCTACTGCAAGACAATCGCTAAGAAAGAGAGAGAATCTTGATAATGGCGATCATCAGAACCTGGAAAATGGCCAAATGGATCCAGCTGTGCAAGGGTTTGCAGGTACGTATTCTTGGAAAGCCCATCACCTTGCAACGCTAAGCTTTTCTTGACTATTCTGCCACTCGTTCAACTTGACCGCCTTCGTGCGCCTCTCTCTAAGTCTCTGGGCGCCTTGTACTTTATTGACAGTGCATTCAACAATCAACCGACAAACATCCATAATTAAAAACGCCCTCCCTCTCCTTATTCAAAACCCCGTCAGCGCCAATTGTTCGACCTTTCATCAAATATTAATCTCACAACCTCAAAATCCCCTCGATTTTACCCCGAGGCTTCACGATTTAAAAGCGATGCGATTCCTTTAAAAGAACCCTCCTAGCCTCAATCTCTAGACGCGCGCATCGTCAACCTCTCGAGCCGACTTGACTTCAACTCCCAACATCGCGCACCCCTTCGAGTCGACGAGATGGAGAAACTATCAGATTCAACGCCTGATGGCACTTCGCCTCGAACTTTTGCCCTGAACCATTTAAGGCCACGATCAAGTTTCAAGGGCTGCTCGCGCATTTCTGACTATGAGCTGCTGGGCAAGCTGGGAGAGGGAACCTTTGGGTACGATTCCACGATCGCCGCAAGCCCCGCCGATTGCTACAACAACAAAATTCGATCGTTTATACTAACAACTGTTTAGTGAGGTTCACCGTGCTCGGCTGCGCAGAACTGGCGCCCTTGTCGCTTTGAAGAAGATTATCATGCATCATGAGAAGGATGGCGTATGTCTTTGTACCACCCTGTCAAGAGAGCCACACTGACCAAGCCAAGTTCCCCATTACCGCTCTTCGCGAGATCAAGCTACTTAAGCTTTTGTCACACAAGAACATTCTGAGACTTGAGGATATGGCTATCGAGCACCCTACCAGACCGAGTAAGTAGTTCCGACTACCCTTTATCGATCTAACCTAACCACCCATTCAGCCGATAAGCGCAAAAAGCCTATTGTATACATGGCTACTCCCTATATGGATCACGACTTGTCCGGTCTTCTCGACAACCCATCAGTCCAGTTCAAAGAACCTCAGATCAAATGCTACATGTTGCAGCTACTAGAGGGCCTTCGATACCTGCATGACAGTCGGATCCTTCACCGCGATATGAAAGCGGCGAATCTGCTGATCAACAACAAAGGTATCCTCCAGATTGCCGATTTCGGTCTTGCCCGGCATTATGACGGGCAGACACCACAACCCGGAGTCGCCATGGGCGAGGGGAAGCGGGACTACACCGGCCTGGTCGTGACCAGATGGTACCGACCGCCGGAGCTTTTGCTGCAACTGCGCCAGTACACCCCCGCTATAGACGTTTGGGGCGTAGGGTAAGCACAGTCTGGGAATCATAATGCTTTACAGATTCTAACAAGTGATACAGCTGCGTTTTCGGCGAAATGCTATATGGAAAACCTATCTTGGCGGGCGAGAGCGATGCTGCGCAGCTGGATATCATCTGGGACCTGATGGGCTCTCCTAATGAAGAAAACATGCCCAGATGGAAAACACTCCCTGGTGGCGAGCACTTGAATCCTCGACCACGATCAGGCAACCTCGAGAACCGTTTCAGACAGTAAGTTTCGTCCAATGCCGGGTTATTCCTCAGTGTTAACATCGTTGTTAGATACGGCTCAGGGGCAGTCTCATTACTCAAAGAGCTTCTCAGACTTGACTGGCGGACACGAATCAACGCAGTGGATGCATTGCAGCACCCCTGGTTCAAGATGCAGCCTCTGCCCCTTGAACCTCACGAGATCCCAACCTACGAAGAGAGTCACGAGTTAGACCGCAGAAAGTTCCATGATCGCAAGGCCGCTCTGCCTCCAGCTCCCAAGGGCGGAACCGTCGGCGTTGGTCCCGATGCAAACGGCGCTACAGCAGGTTTCAACAGCAACGAGCCTTATGGCAATGGCCGTAACGGTGTGAATGGAGGAAGATACCGAAACGGACCTGATGAGCGTCGTCCTGCTTGGCAACGAGAGCGAGGCGCTGGACTGCCCCCACGACCACCTCCCAACAACGATGATGCGGACTTTCGAGAGCGAGGACCCCCTAGGGCCAGAGGACCACCAGGGCCAAGAGGACCAGATGTCGACACGTACATTCCCGCCTATAATCGGGATGATCCAGGTCGACGGAGGGACGACCGCCCACCACCACGAGATGACCGCCAACCTCCCAGAGACGACCGTCGGCGCCGCAATAGTAGAGAGGACCGCCGCTTTGACAGGGACCGTGGCACCATGAGCCGTAGCAGATCACCCAGACATGATCGATCAAGAGACCGCGACAGACCTGATCACAACGGATATCGAAGATAGAATCTTCAGCAAACGATGTCATTGGCTGATGTTAACGGATACAGAAGGGCAAAGGAGCAAGAACGACGACCAGGGTCACAACCAGGATCAGAATTACCGTACGGCGTTTCATAGGGGAATAAGTAAGATTCTAATCACATGTCGTTTCGGGCATAGCGGAACATGGCGCAACGGAATGGAACGAGGGAGAGTATATCTGACGAAGCCAGGTGTCCGGCATTTAAGTGAAGCGGCATCATGAGAGATGCACCCGAGAGGGTCCTAACATTTTTATTCTCTGATACTAACAAACACACGAGATATGAAATTATCCCTAGACTAGGAAGCTCGTGATCGAGACTTTGTATACCATAGCGCTCATATACGATCAATATTCTGAATCATCGTCCTCCTCGTGAATCGTCTGTGAGAGTAAACCGCTGGTTGGTCGGCGCCTTGAGCTGGATGAGTCCAACCACTGCCATCCTAGATCTGTGTCTGAAGATAGCGAGTCTCTTCGACTGCTTGTTTCGAGCAGGTTTTCCTTGGAGCCTGACCCCTTCAGGGCATAGTCATCTTTCTGCATTCCGAGGTAAGATGTGATGACAGATGAGAAGATGGCTATAGTGATACCAGCTATGATGCCAACGCCAGCGGCTGCACCGAACTAGAATAATGTTAGAATAGGAAGATATCCTTGGGAAGCTGTTATACTTACAAAGGTATACAATGGCTATGGAATGTTAGCTAGTTATCATATCAAATTCTGAGTCGTCAACATACCTCTAAGCCAGCTAAGAATGCCCAAACAGAACGCACCCAAGCTGCCGCGTAAGAAAACAGGTGGATGACAGGTGCAAAAATGGTAAGAAGAATATTTGCCACTATAGACAACGGAAACAAAATAAGACGAAAAGGGAAGCTGACGATAGCAAATATGCGTAGGAAGAATCCGGACCAGTTGAATGAGAAGAGCCAGGTAAAGATGGCGACGATGATATCGAAGGCGAGTATGAAAGGGGAGATTGTCGGTGAAACTTGTTCAGCGCTTGTTGCTGCCACGACTGTGGAAGTTGGGAGTGAGTTTTCGGACATGGTGGTGATGAGAAGTTGTGATGTTTTGGTATGAGACTGAGATGGGTGAGGTTGTCTAGGGAGTAAGTAAGTGAGGTAGGAGTAATTACATCATTAGGTATAAAATGAAAGTGAGAAGCAAGAAGAGATGAAAGGAAGGAACTGCAAAGCTATTAATGATAAAACCAAGCGGCGTATGATGTGTTGTTTACAGTTACTAAGTACCTATCTATGGTTGTAGATGTGTAAAGTAAAGGTCAGGTATCCCAAGTTAGAAAGAAGCTCCCTTGAGCTGTTGTGGATGAGAGCTCATGTCTATCGAGATTGAGTGGAGAACTCATGGGTATGAGAGCTTGTCTGGTTGTGTTAGTAATAGCTGTTGAGTGACCTTGCGACTGGGCAAGATAAGGCGTATGCCAAAGTACCTCTGGACTGTCATCTACCAAACTCCCCAGCACAACTCAGAACATCCCACCCGTTCACTTCCCTTTCCCTTCATCCATTTCAGCTCACAATCTCTCTACTGGAGAGTCTAGTCTACATCTCCACCCCCGCGACCAACGACGAACAAAACATAACAGGCGACAACTAAACCGAAATAAACGCCTCAGGGACACATCACAAACCAACATCGACGATATCTCTTTTTTTTTTGGTCCATCGCATTATCAAACGAACAATACGATTCCAGCCTTTTTGGACATTGCTTTTCATCTGAATCACCTATCATCACATCACATCACGCTACACAAAGTCCCCCGGATTCTCACACCAACCCTGCCGTGTCAGGCCGTTTCCTGCTCGTCCACCTCTCTATTTTCCCTGACGCAGACGCCCAATTGGCGCTGAGCGCGCAACGTACAGAAACTCCCAACAAATCGTTCTTTTTTATTCGACAACCTTACTGCGTCATTCAATTCATCCTTGACATGCTGGTGTCATTGCCCCGATAAGATACCGACAGTCCGAACGTTTTCCCCCAACAACCATCTCAAACCGAAACTCTCAGACACAGCCTCAACGATCTCCAACGCTTTTAAAAGAGTCACAAGGACATCCCGTCGAGGGGATAGGAGGTAGTAAATATGGGTAACAACGCGTCTTCGTCCTCCAAGCCGACAACCCCGACTGCTTCGACTCCGGGTTCGGCCCATGGTCATCTCCATGGCCATGAATCTCCCCGCCATCATCTGCGCAAGGATGCCCGCAATATCATCACCGGCCACACACATCGCTCTGCCGCGCCACCAGAGCCTTCTATGGCGCAGGCTCAGGGCTCGACTGTGATCAATCGCCCAAAGAGTCTGCCTCCTACCGCAGTGTCTTCTCTTAGTGGTTCTCCACATAACAACTTTACGGCCGTCCACAAGACTGCTTCCTCCTCTGATGCTAAAGCCATCGCTGAGAAGCAGGCTGCTGCTACGTCCGAGTCCAAAACTGTCGAGTCGAAATCTCAACACCGCGATGAACCGACCAAGCCCCTCGACGTCCCTATCGAGTCTTCTTCTTTGCGATCACACCAGTCCGCTCACACCCACGACCCTGCACTAATCCCCAACAGCAGTATTACCGACATGTATCTGACTCGCCCCCCTCGCTTACCTCTCCCTATCGACGAGGAGGTTCATACGCCGGGATCTCCCATTCTAGCACCAGAGGATCAGTCGGGAGAGGTCGATCCCATGGACTCGTTAGATGCAATCACCCGCAAGAGCTCTGCCCTCAGCGCTACAACAGTGGATGAAGAGGATGGCGAGGAACTGCGCGTCGACAAGACGAGACCTGTTGTTCAGACTAAGCTGGAATGGCTTGCTGGAGGCGACAAGATTTATGTGACAGGTACCATTTTTCAATGGAATCGCAAGCAAAGGTTACATCCCATGTAAGTGCCATGATGCTATTTTTTATCTTCTCTGAGACATGAGGCGATCATCACGACGTCTGTGTTTCCGTGGCTGCTTTGTGGTCTCGGATCGCCGTTGTACAAGATCATCCCCCATGCGATCCAGGAGTTGTCAAGATGTGTTTCTAAAAATGCGGTTGCTGACGTATTGCTTAGTGAGGGCCGACCTGGCTGCTTTTCGACGACAGTCTATGTACTGCCAGGCACTCACCATGTCCGCTTCTTGGTGGACGGTATTATGCAGACTTCTCCTGATCTGCCCACTACTGTGGATTTTGGCAACAATCTTGTCAACTACATCGAAGTCAGCCCCGATGAAGCCCACAAACAACAGGTTCCCGCACCCCCGGCTGCTCCTCATGCCGAAGCTCAGGTCGCAGCTGCTGCGCAGGCAGTCTCATCGACTCAGGAGCTGGCTCCTCAATCTTTGAAGCCATCCCAGCCAAAGGGCAAGGCCGTGCCACCTCCAGAAGCCTATCGCAACCAGATTCCAAAGTACCTCATCGACTTTGATCAGGCTGAGGATTCGCAGGCATACCAATATGCAGTCAATGCAATTGAGAGACTACCAAACCCCCCTGCTTTGCCAGGCTTCCTGAGCAAGCCGATATTAAATGCAGCGACCCTTATGAAGGACGACAACAGTGTTCTCAATATGCCAAACCACACAATATTGAACCATCTTGCTACCAGTAGCATCAAGAATAACATTCTTGCTGTTTCTGCTACCACAAGGTATAGAAATAAGGTATGTCAAACCATGTGTAATATGAAAAGAATGATGCTTACTTGAAGTAGTATGTCACGACAATCGTCTACAAGCCCACCTCCTCAGATGAATGACGAACATGATGAACGGGTATGAGACAGATGCATGAGCTTCAGCCACTGCATTTAAATATGCTGTCGGTAAAGCGACGATGTGATGTTGGAACGGTTGCTATGTATTAAAGATATATGAGGGAATAGGCTCCACAGATTAGCGAGGATGATGCTCTTGGCTTTCAGGTTGTAGCTAGACATGAAATGAGTGGGAACCGAGTGACTGATACAAGCCAAGAAGAGGCATGTCAACAGATAATTGACACCATATGAGGAGAAATGAGATATTTCACAACTCAACTCCTGCAAATGAACCAAAGAACATAGTTCACAATTTTTTATTTGGGAGAATCAATCTCTCCAATTGATAAGAACCTCGTCGGTCCTAAACCTTTGTGTACATGTGCTCTCCTCCAAAGACGTTCTGAATCCCATCTCATATGCCAACAGTCCAGCGTGGGCAATCATGATTCCGTTATCGATACAGAATCTCTCATCTGTAGCAAACACAGATCCTCCTCGTTCGCGCGCCATGTGACCCATCATCTCCTGTAACCTCTCGTTGCAGCCGACTCCTCCCACGATGAGGACTTGTGAAGATCCAACGTGCGCCATAGCTCGCTCCGTGATCTCCACCAGCATAGCAAATACCGTCTCTTGTAATGAGAAGCACAAGTCCTCGGGTGTGAAGTCTGCGCCAGCTTTCATTTGCGCAGCAAGTGCATCAGCAGATGCGAGAATGCCGGAGAACGAGCAGTCCATTCCTTTGACAGCATAAGGGAGGTCCAGCAGCTTGCTTCCCTTCTTTGCTAGCTGTTCAATATTGTACCCAGGTGCAGGATCATTGCTTATCTGCAGTGTACGTGCGAATCGATCGAGGCAGTTTCCAACAGCTATGTCGAGCGTCTCGCCAAATATTCTGTATCGTTGCTCTGCATACGCAATTACCTGCGAATTACCACCCGAAACGTACAGCACAACCGGGTTCTCGGCACCGGTGATATATCGTCCCATCTCAATATGCCCTACGCAGTGGTTCACGCCCACGAGCGGTCTATCCCAGAGCAGACTCAACGTTCTTGCGCCCACAGCCACCGAGTTTAGCGGGGCACCCATACCGGGACCCTTTGTGTAGCAGATACAGTCCACATCTGCGGGTGTAATTTTCGCTTCGGCGAGGGCTTCACGGACGAGGCGGACGAAGTGAGCGCGGTGGTGTGCGGCTGTGTCTTTGGGGAGGAAGCCTGTTCCTGGCGGGGAAACGAATGTGTCGCGGAGGTTGGAGAGGATCTTGGTCTCGGTTGCGGTATGAAGGATAACGCCGATGCCTAGCTTGTTGGCTGAGCCTTCGCAACCGAGGGCTATATAGGAAGACTTTTTCTCGAAGGCCATTTTGCTATACTATGACCTTGGTAGGTAGGCGTTGGGAGTGAGGTTGAAAATGGAGGGATGAAAAGGTGGGGGTTATCGAGATGATGTTGTTGACGTCGATGAGGGTCTAAATTCAGATGAGTCGCATGTGCACGGGACAGTGTATTATAGTCTAAGAAGTCTAAAAGATCAAAGCAGCCGTTTGGTATCCGTAGTATTGCTAAAATTTTAGATCAGTTTAATAAGTCCAATTTGCCAGTGCTAGACGTCAAAATCAAGAATGCGATAGACCCTCCAATCGATAGAGGGGCAGGTTCTCTTTCTGTCAGGTCGTCTTACAACGCTACTGGGTCGGAAAAATTGTTCTTTAAGGATTAGAACACCAAGGTAAAGTAGCCTAACGGCCAGTCCAAGCTGATATAAAATGGCCAAATTATTTCGTCCTTTCTACATCCCAGCAGCTAATTATGGCACCCTGACGACAAGGGCAGCAGGTTTTACAAGCCCCTCGCCTCGCTTAGATATAGCAAGTCCGACAGGCGTCATCACCAGCCACACTTTCGCTTTCTCACTGTACAGCAACTGTACGTAAAAGTGAAGGAGGGGGCGGGAGGTTCCGATTTTGCAATTTTCAGGGTCCCCAGCTAAACCATGAACGGTTGGAAAAAAGATACATGATGGTAGATCTTTAAAACAACTGTGATAAAAAATAATGCTTTCTTAATAAGAGAAACTATAGTTACTTAAGTAAATCCAGTTAATAACTTGCAACATGTTCCTGATGAAGAAGTTCCTCCTAAGATAATTAATACTATATCTGAAGCATGGCTGTAATTACAAGCTTCAGAATCATCATGCAGAAAATAAAAAATACCGAGATTTTTTTCTGCATTCCTGTATTAATTTAGTCTCACTAGCCACAACCTGTCAAGAAAGCGACTATTGTGGCTTACTGTTCGTGTAAATCCACAAGGCCCGGTTCGTCGGCCACTTTTCCTTCACCCGCAGCCCGCCCTCCACTCCAAAGCCTCCTCCATCACTCGCATTCTGCACAGGATCTTTCAAGTCGAGGTATTCTGTGCCTTCTAAATTCGCTTCCAGAAGATCTATGCACGAGTCTCGCTGCTATGACAGGTATACTACTTTTTGTCTAATGTTTCCTCCCTTCTTGCACAACATCGAGACCCTTGCTAATATGATATCAGCCAAATCCTCTCGGCCAAGCTTGGTCACCTTTCATAACCTCGCAACTTGATCCTTCGGCTTCAGGTCTCTTACGACCAACATACAACGATCATACACTTGCTCTCTGCTTGTCAGATTAGTATCCTCCTGCCAACGCCGAGAACCTGTCTTCGCTGAGTCGGCACATCAGATCCCGATCCCAGCGAGCTTCCCCTCAGCCTACAACAAGCATGTCATCCGCATGACCACCTCACGCTACCACTACGACGTCTTCCACTTCTCTTACAATCACGAACAAATACGTCACGAACGATGGATGATAAGCATGGGACTGTTCTTGTTGCGGTCGTAATGTGACCGTTCTTCTTTTTTATTTTTCTCGCCTGGGCCACCAAACAGGCTCTCCCACGCTGAGGCCCGAATACCGACCACCCGCTCCTGAACTCCATGCAATGCCCTCGTCAACGACTAAATATACACGACATATTTGTTGACCGTCGAACTCGTCGACTCTGCCCGACGGTCCGCCGCTCTGTTCTTTCAATAATGGGTATAAAACAAAGATCCACCATAGTCATACAATCCTCTTCCCCGCCCTTGGCTTACGATATAGCTTGGGCTGCTTGAGCCTGTTGCTGTGCTACCGCTTGCGCCTTGGCTTGTGCTTGCGCTGCTAGATGCGCCTGTGCCGCTGCTGCTGCGTGTGCTTGGGCATGAGCATGCGCCGCTGCCGCCGCTGGTGATGGCAGCACTCGGTTACCCGCCTGTGCTTGCGCTGCTGCTACAGCTTCTGGGGGTACTGCCGGACGCCCTCTGAACATGTAAGGGTTCAGCGGAATCGTTGCTCGAAACTTGAGTGCTCGAGTATCAAACGGGTCCACTTCATACACAGGCGGTTCATCGTCGTCCGAATCCGAATCATACTTCCACCTATCCGATCTATCTTCACCGAGTTCCCGCGGCGGCGTTACCATACCTCTTCGGTCAATCCATAATCGGTTCAAGCGACCAATGCGCCGACGGAATGATGGCTGGCTACCCTTCGACTGCTCGCCTGACCCAGCAGTGAACTGGAAGACAGGCGGTTCACGTCTGTCGACTTGCATAGCGTCAGGCGAAATTTCGTCTACTTCCATCTCTGATGATGTTGACGCTGGAGGCGTCATCAGATACTGCGTCTTGGCTTGTCGGAACTTGAGCTCTGTGCCCTGTTCCTTGACCGGCGACAGTGGCTCTCGAGTGAGATCAATATGGTTCTGGTTCCACTTTCGGTGGTTCTGAACCTTCATTTCTATATCGAGTCGCAGTTCAGTCTCCTTCTCGGCCAACTTGTCCGATAATAAGACAAGATCAGCATCGAGCGTTCTACCATCAGACCGTACAGGTTGCCGCAGATGGGCACCAGTCGGTTGTCGCACAACAGGAGGTTCCACAGGCTTGCGTTTTTGAGGCTGTGATGCGCGTCAGTACCAAGTGGGATTGACTCAAAAACGGGAAACATACCTTTTGGTTGACGAGATCCTCGTCCTCGCCTTTGATCCCCAGCCGAAGCTTGGTATCTTTGAGTCTTGCCCTTTCCTCAAAGATGGCACGATCCATGGACATGAGTTCTCGTTTTACCATTTCACGTTCATACGCCAAAAGAACCAATTGCCGACCATCCTCGAGTTCACGTCGCAATTTCTTGAGGGTTTCTGCAATCTTGTTGTCACGAGCTCTGGTTTTTCGAGTTTGACGAGCCTCACGTCGTCTGAAACAGACAAAGGGATCCGTATCGTCAGTCTCCTGGTGCGTCTCAAACTTGAGGCTGGGATGCAATGGCTTGTTCCCAGCTTCCTGCCGCCTTGACTTCCAGTACTCGTACACAGGTTTCGCATGTTGCAGAATGTCTGCTGAGACCGATTGGTTAATGTGGGTAAGACCTGGCAACATCATATCATACGCAGCAACGGTGTTGTCCACTGCTGCGAATGGAGTTTGTTCCGTGGCAGTGTCTTCAAACACCTCCATGATACGCTCAAAGTCATCTTCGGAGAGGACCCCAGCAGCGGGCGGTTTACTGTTGTACTGCTTGAGGAACTCATCGTCCTCTGTGGTCATATCATAGAGACATGTTATGCACTCTTCCACTGTTTGTGAGAAACGAATGTAAGAGGAGGGTTTATGGAAAGGAACAGGGTAGAGGTCATCATAGTTGATGTCGCTCTCCTGAGGCGGAGGGACAGGAATCTCTTGATCATTGCTGGTTCCTGCCTCCTTGAGGATAGTCTGAAGATGGTATTCCTATTGTGACTGTCAATATTGAAGTCTAGGTGGAGCATGGTGGTCTCTGATTGGATGATAGTACCATCCAATCAAAAGAGCGCATGAAGCCATATCACGTGAGAAAACACGTGATATCATAACACGAAGGAAGAACTCACGTTTTCCTCAGCCTGTTCGACACCGGTTGCGATTTGGTTATCAGTTGTAAGGGCTTCGTACTCGTTGGGATCGATTTGGTCTTCGCGGAGGACTGGAAGCGTCGTCTTGACGTTCAACTTCTTGACGCGAACCTTGCGTGATGACATGTTGGCAGGGGGTTAAAGGGAGGTCGAGAGAAGGGCGGTCAGGCGGCGGAAAAACCGCAAAAAAAAGCGATCAAGTCATAAAACGGGGTCTATTAAGTTGAAATCGTGCCAAAACTCGATGTAAAAGGTGGTATTATAGCCTGTTTTCGATGGCAGCGTAGTCGGGCTCGATGGGGTGACGTTGGGGATTTGTTTTGGCGCGCAAAGATTTTTCGCTGCACGGAGTTTTTGGCAAGGGAGAGTGCCTTTGGCTGGCAGAGCGGGACAACTGAGTCTGATGACGGTGTGCAATCGGGAGGGGTCGAGGTCACTCTACAGCACTTTTCTGCGTACAGAGTACTTCGGACGCTTGGACCAATGCCTCCTTATTTTTTGGGGCAGCCTGAAGTCACCGTAACAGACGGCAGTGCATGATTTGCGCTGCTTAGTAGGCTCTTTTCAGTGGTGCTAGCTGCCCAATAGCGCACACTTTCAGTGGATGCAAGCGCTGGAAACAACGAATGCTTGTTTGCTGACCAGACGACTGCGTATAAAACGGAGTCGAGTAAAACCGTGATGAGTGTAAGTGCTTGTTTTTTCCGTACAAATACAATAATTAAACTTCCTCTTTATTGTTTATGTAGCTGCCCATGACCCAAATTCGAGATGCTCTTTGTTCTTGAAATCATATTGTCTTACACCCATTAAAAAATAATTTAATCTGATTGCTGACGGTATCACCAACAACAAAACGGCATAAATTAAGGTCACCGTAAAATCGTGGAAGCTGAGCTGGAGGCCTAGTCGCTCCCCCGCCCCGCTAGGTAATTACCCCTCTGCGCACCTGCCCCTTTGCGCAGAAGAGCAGAGCATCAGATAGGTCGGTCTAGAATTACCTTACCTAAACTTGGGTAGCGGCTGAACAGTGACAGTGACAGTGAGACTTGCAATTCAGCCTTATCACCAAACTTTGTATTAACTTAACATAACAGGCAGGACAGCTTATATCGATTATCCCGACGACATAACTCGAGCTCGACCGATACAAACCTTTTCCACTTCACCTCTCGAACTCGCTTCACGTTGCCAAAATGGGCAACACTACCAGCGCAGTCCTGGACAACCTCGTCCAAGGATCCAACTGTGAGGAAACCCTGCCCTGGGAACTGACCTCAACGCACGGTTGGGGGAAGGGTCTTTTGGTGTGATATCATATGCTGAGATGTGCGATATCTAGTCGACAGAGAAGAAGTTGATCGTCTGCGAAAGCGATTCATGAAATTGGACAAGGTGCGCGAGCTTCCCGACTTTTTGGCTCATGATGGAGCTCGGTCATGTTGGTCATGCTCATGAGCATGGTGGTGCAAAGCTGGAGCATAGGACCTCTGCATTGAACGAGTGCAAAAGGCTAACTCGTCTCTTCTTTCTAGGATAACTCCGGTACGATCGAGCGCGATGAATTCCTCAGTCTTCCCCAGATCTCTTCCAACCCTCTGGCAACACGGTTCGTCCGCCACACCTTTCTCGCAATCTACAACAAGCTAACCTAGCTTTCTCCCAGAATGATCGCCATCTTCGACGAGGATGGTGGCGGTGATGTCGATTTCCAAGAATTCGTTACAGGTCTTTCGGCATTCAGCAGCAAGGGAAACAAGGAGCAGAAGCTTCACTTCGCCTTCAAGGTCTACGATATTGACCGTGACGGTTACATCAGCAACGGAGAGCTTTTCATCGTCCTCAAGATGATGGTTGGCAGCAACCTTAAGGACCAGCAGCTACAGCAAATCGTTGACAAGACCATCATGGAGGCCGATCTCGACAAGGATGGCAAGATTAGCTTTGAGGAGTTCACCAAGATGGTGGAGTCTACCGATATCAGCATGAGCATGACTGTTGGTATGTTATCTGGAATCATCCCGATGTCTGAAGGAGCGCCATCATGCGTATACCTGATGAGATCGGGAACGTCGATGAATCGATGCTAACAATACGACAGACCAGTTCTAAACGAGCATTCATGACGGGGTGTGCAGAGGGTTGTGGTATAAACGTTGAACGTTGCTATGGACTCGATGTCCATCGTCCTTATAAGGACTATGTGGACGTGGACAGTGATGGGCTTGAATCACCTAGCGAATTTACAAATACAATTACAAATACGATCATGAATTAACGTCTCGGGTTACAGCATCTCTGCGTGTTTCACTAAGCTCCAGCGAGCTACAGAAAATCTCATTATCGTCGAGGGCTTGATTCAGGGTGATGGCTTGGTTTTCAACAAGCAAAGTGCACACCCAAATTGCACTATTCCGCGATCTTTGGATCAATGGTTGCAACAGATTGTCTTGCGGTTGACCATTTCAAGTCCTGGCTCTATGAACCACTTGAACTGTCAATTGAAGTTCATGGATTTCAACCACACCGGCTGAGAAGCTCAAAACACAAAAATGCTATTAATTCTAAGGTCTTCGAGACTGACTGGATCACAGGTATCAACTTGACAATGACACTTCTGGACACCAGACCCCTGAATATGTTCCATTATACATCTCGTATGAATAATATTGTCATCAGATAGCAGAATCCCTCAGCTAGCTCCAAGTGTCGCCTTATTGACAGTGTCGCATATGAACTAACGGTGAAATCGAGACCTCAAATGCCATACCGCTGCACACCCAAAGAGAACCAACGAGCCAGAAACCCACCACCAAGATCTCAGAGAGCCAAGCAGAATTGGTCTAAGCAGTTCCAAGATACATGATGTGAGTTAGAGTCTTTATAGTACCGTTTACATGTCGGTGTCACTCATATCCTGTTGACCTCCTCACTTATACTAAGCTCACTCGCCATCGCATGCTTTAGCGGTCAACTTCCTCGGACAACAAACAATACTTGAAGGCTGTTCCTCCCAATTTAAATCTCCTATAGTATATATTGTGACTGGCGGGATACCACTACCCATAGAAGAGTATCATCTTGATATCTACAGCTCATGCAAAGGAGTCATCTAACACGACAACGATATGAATAAGTTTGCCCTACAATTGTAACATACTTTTCGGCAGAAAGACTTTGGAAAAGCATACTATTATTCTCTACGACAGATACACCAGATGGAGATATCAGCACCCCCAGATACAGGGACGGTAGTACCATGACACTCATGAATGAGAGGGTATCAGTACAAGATACAGGGTTAAAGTTACACCGAGAGATCAAAGATCCCCGTCCCGTTCTGGAGGCATATGCAAAGTTATGGCCACAGAATCAAGCATGTACTATACCAGACTGCACGTCGTGGAATTTGGAATCTGTAGCTAGCAGCCTTGATCAAAAGGTAAGACTGATGATACTCTCCTCCCCGTAGCACATAAGCTTGGTGACGATGAAGTGATCACTGCAGGCGAAGATGAGTAGAAACAGGTATGTGTATCCGAAGCATCCAGAACTTGTAAGTACTGACATCCATGAATTTCTGGCTAATAAAGCATTTCACTGTTTTTGAATGTGGATGCTCGACTGTTGCAACCCAGAAAAACTTGAATATGGTTTGACTTGCCTTCAGTAGCAGGCGTATGAAGTGTAGAACATAAGAACACGATCCCTGGCTTTGGTCAAGATGGTACACGGCTCCTCAACTTCATTAAGCATCAGGAGCTCCAAAGGTCTACCTGTTGTCTCTCATGGATACATAGGTTATCTCATATGTGGGATAGCTTCAGAACCACCTAACTTTCATTTCCAGGCCCAGGGGTATAAGACAACATTTGTGTCCCTATTATAAAGAGTAAGACACAGTCTTTTAAGACTAGACAACCACGTCCAATGTTGAGTGTCCGTAGAAGCAAGCGTCATCTTCTTCAGGGCAGTCTAAGAGGATTTTGGCAAGCATCACAAATACGGATGAACTCGTCAGCTAGTTCACTTCATCATTCCGCTTAACATGGTCCAAGTAGGTATCTCATAATAGCACACCATTATCGGGTGTTCTTCTTGAGTTGTATTGAGCATCTTACTCAAGGAGCACAATCTCCGGGGCGTTGCGCGACGACATCACGACAGTCAAAGGGAGACAATGGACTTACGATGCCCGTGTCATGATGTTATCAATGAACCTTATACATGGTGAGACAAGGCGCATGTGATACCTTACATCCACAGCCACCATCGCTACCACTGTGATGGCATCCTGGGCCGCCATGTCTGAGACCGAGTCGGGAGCGGGCATTGCCGGTCGATCCCCCGGTTCCGGGCCCGGTCAGCAGAGTGAACTGAGCCCTGGCCCAAAAGACCGGTCCCGATGCTGGCATAATACATGCCGATGATCGTCGGGTCTTACTCGCAGATATGTATGGCGTCAAAAGTATTGAATGCTACAAAAGGGTTGGGAAGGTAACCTTTGAAGAAGCAAAGAGTCCCTTGTCTTACAACGCCACGAATGACACGGGAGGAATCAGTGCTGGGATCACGGTCTCCAGAAACTTGGTACAGTACCACACTCTATCAAACTCAAGGCATGGCAATCCATGTCTGGAAGATCGTCTTTACTGGGGCTTGCTTGCACGCCTTGCGACCAGTGCACAAAGAGAAACACGGCAGCTAAATCTTGGTTGCACGAAACATCGGTTGCATGTTTCGTACTCCGAATTGGCTTTAATCATGTAAAAGCGTACAACACTGTACAGAAAGCAAGATGTAGGGGTCATGATGGTGAGGCTGATGCAGCAAGCTTGTCGGCCAGGAATTAGCCTCATTTGTCGATCAGGATGGATGTAACCCCATCTCTGTAGGGATACGGGTGGATGAGATACATCTCACCTGATCAAACAGGTTAGATTAGTTTCTTGAAATGTTTTGTTTTTGTTTCCCATCCCTTCTCCCTTGATTGTACCCGGCAATAATGGATTAGAAAGGGTGTATTTGGTGGCTGTAGTGAAAATGACCCGTCACATTTGCAGGATGGTGTCGTAGATTTTGGGCGCCCCGACAGTCTGGAACAGCGAACAGACGTCGTCGGTTGTGCTAGGGGGCGTTAAACAGCCGATAGACGAATCACGGAAGACTAATCCCGAAATCTGATTCGCAAGAGGGAACGCGACGTGGGAAAGGTGTGTAGGTAGCTCGCCGATCTGATCTGATAAAGGGCTTGTAAGCGACGATAGGCCCGCTTCACTAGGTGACATTATCAGTGGAATCGACTAGGGATCTCAGACAAGTCCTTTGACTTCTTCGCAGTCCCATTCTTGGCTGGGCGTCAGGTCCAAACATCCATGGTTCAGCCCTTCCTCAAGGGTGAAGAACCAAAAGCGTGATTCACAGGCATGAACAGTCTGTTCAATTCGCTAATTGGTTACCAGCATCCGCTCAGCTGGAACGCCCACGCAGGGAAGCCCCCACAGTAGACGGCACAGTACGGCGCAGTCAGAAAGCTGCATGAGTAGGGGATATGGAGCTGTTATTTTCCAATGATTCAGTCAGCTTCAAATTCCATATCAGAAAGGCTGCTTGAGGGAGACGAGAGCGAACTAATGCCCAACGATTCAGCGGTCAGGCGTAGTAGTGTGGAGTTGAGCTTAACATGGGATGTCGGTCACGCTCGAGTCCGCTATCTGTAAGCCCGAAGTCCGGCACAGACGGAAAGGAATGGCTGTGATGGCTGGGGAACAAAAGCAAGCGCCGAGAGTTTCATCAATGGAGCAATTGGGTTGGGCTTGACCCAGCCTCAAATGGATACATCAAGGGATCAGATGACAGCGGCAAGTTGCTGCCCGATGCATGATGGTTGACATGTTGACATGTTGAGCTGGGTCTGGACGATTCAGGACGACATTACACGCCCCCGACCTCATGCCAGGAAGTAGAAGCACCGCCTCTTCGAAGTCGACGTCAAAAGGGCGGAGTTGAAGTTAGGCGTCGACATAGTTGGGCTCTAATGTGATAAGATGTGGTGTGTGTGAGAGTTGATGCTTCTTTTTTCGAGAGGATTCTTGTAAATATGATCAGTTGCAGTTTTAGAAAAGTTGCGGTAGTAAAGCATGAGCTGCTATTCGACAATTGTGTTTCAGCCTCGTTTGGCTGCGTCGCATTGGATCGCATCAGCGAGTGGCAACGTGATCGACGTTAGGGCGTCCACAGCCGTTGGACATCAAACAACCGCGGATCTTGCTTGTCCAAGCATAGATTCTTGATTGTGGCGAGTGCGTGAGGATTGGGAACAATCAATTGGGCTGATATTGGGTAGGGCGACATGAATGACGGGCAACTCTGCTCTTCGCTTCGCGACTTCGGTCTTGGCTTCCTTTCGTTTCGATCTCTTTTTTAGTCGTCGGCCAAGTAAGTGGAAGCAGTAGTCAGTTACTTGAGGCTTGATGCTGGTCCTGTAGTACAAGAGCCTGCAGTAGCTTGGGCGGGGTACAGCAGAGAGACAACCCACACAAGTAAGAAAGGGCGACAAAAGAAAAGAATCAGTCTTGTCATGCGGATGAGGCGGCCGTATCATTCCACGCCAATTAATTGACTAAAATGATCACGTTGATGGGAAGAAAGAAGAAAAGTTGGATGTAAAGGTCAAGACTGAAGCCTGAGCAGAGGAACACCCCCGCCTATAATATGGGCAAGTATAGGAGGGGTCTGTCCCGTTCAGCCCGCCTCGCTCTTTCCTCGACTGAGCCAGCTGAGTTTGAGCGGTTACAAACCAATCAGGACACATGATGGCGACGGGCAAGTAACTACTTACAGAGCATTGTAGGGTCTGAGAGCCTGACGGGAAAGAGTCCGTTCGCTGCTATCGCCGTCTAATAAACTCTACTATGGAAAACACGTCAGTAATGGGATCATGAAGGTGGCTTTGCGACCTCGTGTTTACGTATCTCCATTGTTAGCTCTGTAACGTCGCTTCTACAGAGGTTGGAGAGTTTAGACTACTACAGTTTCTGAACTCAAGTTAGTGAACTACTAGTACCTAGGTACTGAGGTTATCTTTACAACTGCCGAAGTGTGTCGACCAGTCATCTATCATTGCATATGTCAGACAAATGCACCAGCAAAACTACTAGATACCTTTGCCAATCGTACATCTCTCGTCTGCCTAAATCGAAACCCGTGTTGTCTTCGCGACTCTATTCAAGCAAGGATATGCTTGGTAACTACTGTAGGTATTGGAGGTAAACAGAAACAAACTCGTCAGCAACTCACGGCTTGTTTCCGCGAGAATCTAATACATCAACTAGCTGTACAATGGTAGACTCTAGATCCACTGAGCTATTTCCGAATGTAACTGAGCATGTTTTTCCCTCTCTCTGTTCTTCCAGCCCCGATGATTTTTGTTGGTGAAGTTGTTTCCTTCCCACTTACTTCCCTTTAGGTAAGAGAAGTACGTACAGTACACTATCTCCACTTGACTCGCGTATCCTTCTAAAACCACACACCCTCAAGCCACACACGATTCATTGGCTCACAGTGACCGCTTGTACCTGCATAAAAAGCCACTTTGCGGGAAGTCAACCGACTCGACTCGACTCATCTCGTTTCCTGTTTCTGTCTGTACTTTTTATCTATACAGGTACGTACCTTTTTTCTTCTTCTTTTACTTTTCTCTCTCTCTCCCCATAAAACAATTGAATGTACCAGTAAATGCGCCACTCTCTTGCAGTTCAGCTCAACTTATCAAGACGCCCGTTCATCTTTGACAGGCTGCACCGTACTCTACATATGGTAACATTGGTTTGCATTAGTATCTTTTTCTTTTTCATCCCTGCTTTAGCGGTAAAGCAATAATAGACGAATAGGGCTCGACTTGTCAACATCGGTTATGCATCTTTGGTTTCGGAGACTTGGATGGAAGTTGGAGTGGTTCCTGTTTCTATTTCTGGTTGGCATATGATTACATGCATGCAAGAGATACAGTACAGTAGATGCACTCTGAAGCTACCTAACCCGCTGATCTTAACCAGCCTCTTGTTGGGTATCCAGTCCAGTACATAGTGCAGCCCTCCTATTCATCAGTACCACACAGGACAGTCGGTGAACTCCATAGAGTCACCGAATGTTTTATCGGTGTGCTATCATTGAGCATAAAACGAGGCGATTTTAAGGCATCAGCATGTCTAGGATATTTGCCCATTAAAACAGGTACTATGATAGATACATAGTCTGGGCAGGGCTGTCAACTTGTTAGCGTTCGATACACGAACTCAACCTCCACAAACAAACTACCAGCCACTCCCGTCTGTAGAGGCAACCAGTAAATGAATCAGACTAACTACAAAGATGAAAAGGAAACAGCTTTAACAGACAAAACAGTTTAATTACTAGTAAAACTAATTTAAATAAAAGTGTCAGTAAATCTTTCGATAACCCACATACCCAGGTTGAAGCTCAGATACTAAAACATTCGCCTAACAAGTCGGTTGGTTCATCATCAAGAGTCAGCTATTTGTTGTTACAGTATACTTAGTCTAGGTATGTTGTCACTACAGAAAGCAGACCAGACCAGGTACTGATTAATTACTCAGCTTTGTCGCGGGGAATCAAAACAAGCCCGCTTTTGTTCGCAAGCAACACCCTTGATTAGGAATTGTCCCGAAGGCAACTCCCGTCAATTAATTCTCCCTTCCCCCTGGCACAGCTCAGCACTGTACAGTACATACCTGCTGCACAGCCGCTGATGCTGGTAAAGGTACAGGTACTGATTGCCCTTGTTCTCTGCCTATCTGTCTTGGCCGTACCAGGGTACGTAATTCCTCTTACATGGGCTTAACCCATGTCTTGTCACCATCAACCGACCGATCTACTGTCCATCCTCGCCCTCGTTAGGCAGTCCATACCTTGGCTAACTAGTAACTAACAGCTTACATTGCGGGGAGAACGCCAAGCTTCAGGTACGGGCATTCTATACGGATACAGCACTCCAGAAGTCCTCCATATCCGTGCTTTACTTTGGACCATTATACTACATAACCATGTAGGTAGGGATCCATTACATTACATGGCGTTGGGCAGAAACCATCACACCGTCACTCTCAACACAATTGACATGTCATCGTCATGGTCAACTCCACCGGGGATAGCCAACTTTGCCGGCGGTAATAGTATAGTATAGTACAACCTAACACTTCTATGGCTTCTATGTCAAACATGCGCCCCTGGTATTTTCCATCCAACGTTAACTGACAAGCCCGCGAGGACTTCCAGGTCCGCTCCACTCTTTTCATACATAGTATACAGCCTCTCAAGATCAACTTTACCCAGTCCCAGACCGACCCAAATCCAAGCACAAGCACAAACCCCATGACCAGCCTTTCTAACCCAAAGCAAGGCGGTAATAACAATACAGTGCTACCAAGTCTGTGTTGGAGCCTGATAAAAGAAAAGAAGGGGTAAAAAAAAACGACCAATCCGACCTGTCCATCCTATACCGTCCCGTCCCGTCAAAAACCTGACTTCTGCACTCCATCTGTAGGGAGACTTGATGCGAATCTGAACGCCTTATCCCCAAATAAAAATCATTAACCACGCGCCCGTCCATGCCTATTCCACTTCCAGTCCTCTTTGTCGTGACCAACCATGTATCCATTACCATAGCACAGAGTGGTAAACCGTACCCTCTTTTCCTGTGAACCCCGCCATGCAATCGTGATTGTAGTTACTATGCCTTGATGCACTGCCAGTTGATACCGGCAATACGCACGCCAGTAATGTCAAAGAAAATCGTAAACCAGCCCAATAGACCTCCACCCTTCAAAGGGAAGTGGTGGTAAGCATGATGCGCGCAACAAAACAGTCGTATACCGAAATGTGAAAACAGAATAGCTGCGTGGTACAAGGCAACAAGCCCACCACAAGATCAAGAAACTCCAAGGTTCTAAGAGTCCTTGAGTGACTCCTTGTGGGGAACCTTGTGCAGTCTGTTAAAGAGTGTTTATCGATTGCTGCTTTCACTGGCTTCTTCTGAGGCTTCATATAGATCTAGAATGTCCTCAAGAACTGTCAAACTGCGTTAGCACATTGTCCAACCCCAACAGTACAACTGCACATGCACATACCTGCTGTTATTTGATCTTCCCACACTCCATACTGGTAATCTACCAGACCGTGCCGTTCGATACCATCGCATAACCGAATCAACTCATTGCCCATCTTCTTGATCATAGCTTTTGATACGAGGGTTTGTGATCTCGAAAGCTGTTGAGAAGAGGACATGAGCTCTATCTGCTGTTGGCCTAGTCCTAGCCAGGCGTGGTTGAAGTCGTTCCATAGTTGAATACGATCAGCATGAAGGTTGGTATCGTCAAGGTTGAGGCCTAAGTTAGATGATTAGTCCTGTTATTCTTTCCATTTTCCACTTTCGCCTTAGGGGGCCCGACGACAGTAATGTACATACCTAGATCGGCGACTTGAGACAAAAGCCAACTGGTGACGCTAAGTAATGTCTCAGATGCGCTTTCGAGAGACCCATTAAATATATCCTGGAATATGCTCCCTAATTGCCGCTGGTAGCTAACCCATTTCTCCTCAAGGGCGCCTTCTGCGTATTCGTGGTCCTCTGTCATGGAGACATCGGCGCTTGCTGTCGCTTGTGGCATTGCGCCCACACTAGACATGCTGTTGCTGGCGTAACTCATGGCATTGCTTTGCTGATAAACATTTGCGGATCCGCTTGAGCTCTGTGTTGATTGATGCAGGCTCGGACCAGCTGCGCTTCCCGTTTCGGATCCAAAATAGGTCGAGGCAACCTCTGGTGTCATCATCTGCAGAGCTGCAGGCTGCCGCGAACTGAAATGTTGCGCATCGTAAACGGGATTTTGCTGGTTTGGTTGAGCAACGTTATACATCATCGTGGCTGCATTACCGTAGCCACCAAACCCTTGCTGTTGGCGTGAGTCGTGGCCATATCCAGAGCCATAGGCGATTGCTGTTCCGGGCATATTTGCTGTTGAGAAAGATGCACTGGGTTCCGAATAGTAGCTGCTGTAGTTGCCGTCAGCTCCCATGCCACGCCCTGACGAAGAAGAGGTAGCAAGGGATGCAGGGCGATATCTATCGTTGGAGACTCCAGCAAGTGAACGGCGCTGCTGGGATGGATCGTGTAGTGAATATCTCTGATTGGGGTTTGAATGAACCAATGGCTCATTCTGCCTCCTTAATCGGCTCGTGTCGTCCATGCCCCGAAGACCTTGGATAGCATACGACCCTGCCGTCGCTCCCAATCGATGGGTGGTCGGTAGCACTGGGGACTGTAAGGCAGCCAGTTTCAATAATCCGAAGGGGTTAGAGGGTAGTGAAAGCTATATCGATGTTGGGGATGAAAGCTCCTTTGTGCTGGACGTGAAGGTCTCGATGCAGGATAGATAATGCACAGTTGAGCTGTTGATGATGCTGGAGGGGTCACCGCGGGGTCGTAGAATAGGTGAAGCCCACTCGGGGAGTCGTCGCGATGATCGATAGTCGGGGGTGTGTTGAGGCAGGGAATGGATGGCTAGTTAGACGGGATAGTAACCAAGTTGAAAGGACAAACGCTTTAAGAAACAGGGTGCCGCCGGCCTATTATTCGCAAACAAAGCTCTACTGTTTACTGATCAGGCAAGGGAGCTGATGGCTCAGCCGGGGACCTGGGTAGCAATGTAGTTTATCAAGTCGGATCCCAATCGTAAGCTAGAGCTTAGCGCGTTCATGCCCGGTAAAGGCTGGATGCCGAAAAAGATGACGAAGAGCAAGGCGTTAGGCCTAAGTAGCTTGGTCTGGGGCTTTGGGCCCAGGGCTGATTGCGGATGAGTTGTCAAACGGTCGTCTCGCCCGTCTACAAGGAGGATCCCGGTGAAAGCCCCATGTAAGAGACCTTGAGCATGAGAAGCTCGAGCCCACTGCGATCTGCTGGGACCAATACCACGCAACAGGGTCTCGACGAGGGAGCAGGCTGGTGCTCTTAGGGAAAAGCTTTTCACTAAGCCGGTACGGGCGTCAGAGTCCGCCGGGTTGTAGTCGTGACGACTTGTAGGTCACGCTGAGGAGTATGTAACTGACAATAACTACTAAAGGACAAGAGCGAAATGTCGGAGGGTTGACGGTGGGTCGCGGAAATAGATGTGAATCGAAGATGACGAAACTCATAAATGGTAAACAAAGGATAGCCAAGGGATCTATATAGCGTCTTCGTAGAAGAAGCATACACTCATCGAAGGTGCACTATGATATGCTTAGGGTCCACCATTAAAGACAGGGGGCATATGACTGATGAGACTGTGGACTGTGGAAGTGGGTTCAGAAGGGGTTTGTTATGAGAAAAGGGAGGGGTGTATGTGAAGGGCAGACAGGGCAAGATGAGGCGTATTGTTTTAGACTACTAGCTAAAGACGCCGTGTGAATGGCGTCAGGGCACCCGGCGTCCATCTTAGATGACCCTTGAAGAAGTCGGTATAAGGCGAGGATCGGAAATGCGTGTGTAACTGAGCAATTGGGTCTGAATAGAAACATTTGCAGAAGATCAACCGGTTGAGAGATGTGAGGCAAGGTCAGGAATGAGTCTGAGTGGCCGAAAAAATCGTGAGAGCAATCCAGAAAGCAAGCCTAGTAACAGTAGGTGGTGTAAGAGAACTGCCATCCATCAAGCAGAGGTCCTGACAATGGCTCTGGAGATTGTTGAAGGATCGGCGTTGTCCATCTCCATCCACCACGTAACAGACACCCCTGGCCCAGGACCTTGGTAAGAGGCGCGCCAGAAGATTAGAGGGGAATGGCAGTCGTCGACGTGGCTTGCCTGGGGGTAGAGCTAAGAGCTGTTGAGCGAGCGCGCCTCGGAACCTGGGGCGTTATGGGTGAGTGAGCAAGTCCCGGGCCACAATTGGATCTATGGGGTGTGTACGTAGTATACATCCTACTCTGTACTTCAGAAGCAATTGCTCGTGCTGGGCGCTGAACAGCGTCTTCTGGCTTTTCTCCATTGGCGGCCGTTTGGATCGTGCTCTGCTCTTTCCTTTTCTCCATTAATAGCTGGGTATCAATGCATGAGATAAGAAATGCGCCTGTTTCCAGGCCATTCTGTGTTTCTCGTTGTGGTTGTTGTTTTTCTGATGATGAGCCTGAGCGAGTGTCGTCAATTGCCACCTTGGATGCAGTCTCTTGCTGATTTGAGCAAGAGTGATGAACCTTTGCTACAATTCTTCATGGCGAATACTGAAGGTTCGGTCAGGGTGTAAACATGTCTCCAGTTCATGTTTTGGTGAAAAATGTTAAGTGGGCTGCCGGCCAAAAAGACGAGAAGGAAAAAACGCGAGACAGAGACCCGCCGTGCTCGACTGTACTCTGTAGCTAGTACATTATTGAGGAAGCACACGCCACGATCCATCAGTTTTATCCATAGCTTCATGAGCTGTAGAATCCATTTGTTCTTCAGATTTATTCTCTCAATATGCAGCATGCTCGGTGTAAAGCCAGCTATGGGGCAGAAAACCACATGAGATGTAGAAGGCAGTATTTTTGTGTGTAAGTATATGCCTGTATAGTACAGGATAGAACCAGATTGATCAGAAGCTAAACTGTGTTCTGTTAGCTGGGGCAGGAGAATATTCCATAACCTTTCAGAGATCGTGTGAGAAATGACCAATGGTCAAACATAGCCAAGTTGTTTTAGACCAACCCGCTTGTCAAAAACGAGCCCTGCTCCCCAGTGCAATATGGGGAAAGTTGCCACTGTCAATCAAGTTACAGTACTGTATCGATCGTAGTATTGAATGATACCGAAGATGATCGTACTGCAGGGAATAGTCCGCAACAATTACCAGACGTAGGCAAAGACACACACATTGCAAGTCATAACATGACCATCATCAATTGTCATGGGACTTTGTTCAATTTCCGCCATCATGGTTCCCGATCGAGAGAAGCTAGTGAATGATGTCTTTGCGTTCAGTAGCAACCGTGGGCTGAGCCAGAGAGCCAGGGAGGGCTTCGAAGGTGACAAGAAAAGCAATGCTTCAAGACGGTCCAAGTCGCGAGAAAAGAAAGAATAGGAAAAGCAACACTGGACCATTGAGGCATAGTGTTGGTCCACAGCCCACATATGGAGGTGGTTCCGAATAAGCAAGCCGAAAATAATCGCTGGCCAATGGATGCGGAAAGGGCGATGGCAGCTAGCATCCTTGCTGGAGTTTTGATGCTCGTGCTTAGATTGAAGGGTACATAGATTGGCTCTCGTGTCAACCGGAGAGCGCGATATTGGTATGGGACGTGCCAGCAACAAGCTGAAGCTTGGCTTGCTCTTTTCACTCAATGATTCGAGTTGTTCAGCCGCCAGCGCAGGTACAGGACCCTCACGGTCGTATTGCTATTGGGGACAGGCGGTCAGTTCGATTGATTCTCGCAACGGAGCCAATGGCAGTTGGTGGAATCTCTCGGTGGCCGAGCGCAGCTTGTATGATAGGGAACAAGACAGGACGACGGACTTAGGCCGGATATTCGATGACACATGTCAGTGAGGAATTCTAAGGGCCTTGATCCTGGCTGACCTGCTTGCGTATCTCTCTCTGTACGTGCGTTAAGTGGAAGGGAAGAAGAGGAAGCAACGATGTTGACAGTGACAAACGATCGGTCAAGGCGGTTGTTCCCTAACGAGGTACCTACCTTAAGCGGATTTTCTAGGTCCAGGCAGGAGCGCTACCGAACCCCTAGGGTAGGTGCTAGTCAGGACAACAATCATTGAATTCGATACAGCGGTCAAGAGACAAAAGCATTGAGATGGATGGGTGTTGGTGCATTAGAATTCGTACCAAAATAAGTAACTTGGCTAATTGCTGGATTCCTAGCCAGCGCGACTTGATTGTCCGTGACACAAATGAGATTGAGGCGAGGCTTGTAGTCACATGCGATTGTAGAAGCGGTGATGCGATATCAGTAGATGCATGATATCAAAAAGTGCATCTCAACATAGAAGGTAATACAAGCACATTAATGCCGGTTAAGATTGGGCTGGCCTCAGATCTATGAATGGCAGTAACGACCCTTAATTCTATGAAGCATGTTGTACACCGCCGCCACTAAAATGCCAGTTGGGGTTACTTTCACCGCCACACTTGTCATCTCCAGGATTTAAATCTTCACGACGACATTCAAAAACTTGATCTTTAGCAACACCACGTCATGAACTTCCAGGTACAAAGTTTCTCAAGGATCGCGACACTGACACTCCGGCATGAACGAGATATCACTACATCATTAAACAGTCTTGAGATGAGCTCTGGTCCGTGCTCAACAATTGCACTCTCTCCATCCGAGACAAACATCACTGGCTACCCTAAATCAACATCTTCAACAGCTGCAGGTGCTCTGGCTAAACTGTCACAGGGTTGTCGGCAAGATCTCCCACCTACCAGCCCGGCCGCCCCCACAGCAAGTACCGGTACCTGAATAGCAAGGGTTGCTGCTGAAGCGCACTAGCTGACGCGCATATCGGATCATGTTTCACGCGTCTAGCACTGTAAAAGGCAACGCGCATCAGCTATGCAGGAGACGAGACGCTTCTGGTTGGGGCGCGACGATAGTGATATCCGATGGGAGGTGCCCAGGTGCTAAACAACAATGCCCAATCACGGATTTGCCCACAGTTGACCCATTGGCCAAAGAGAAGTCTTATGGCATGAATTGCGGTCCTGTTCGCCTTGCATAGCATAGCATCCAACAGAATAGCTTCAGGCGGAGCGTTCTAATGAATGTTGTGCATGAGCTGGTGCAATCCGGTAATGCTCGATCAACACGCATATGCACCCCATCCCGGCCCATCTTCATTACTAGATCGAGTCACCAAGAATGACGATCAAGACGATCTAAGCCTCGTCTAAAAACCGTTGGCCGTTGAATTCTACAGTAGTTTATCTGGCTCACTTACCTCGCTTTGGACAAGAATGGAAAGATTCAAGCAAGATACACCGCATGTATCTAGTATCGGGTGCCGCAAACATCGGTCCTTAGCTAATAGCAAGGATCTTTATCCACTCAAGGTTACGTCCGCCCTAAAATTTTCCGACCTCAAACCGCCGTCTGTCCATGCTTGACGCTCCACCTCAGCCACCGTGGAAGAGATGGATATTGGATATCTTTTACCAAAGCTGCAGTACAGTACCTATACCTACCTACCTAACCTAAATCTAGCTGGGACCCGCGTTGGCACGGTCTAAAAATGACACTGACGGCCTCAATCTTGAGTCCTTGGTACACAGCTAAGTACTTCAGCGGGTGATGTTAGTTAACATCATTACCAACCAGAACGACAACGTTGGTTCCCTCTCCCATCATCGTATTCAGGTGCTGCAGGTACCTTTCTTTGACATGGACAGTCCCCATTACGCCACACCGTTGTGCCGCTGGATCTCGAATTTTAGACCAACCGCTTCTTTTCCTGAGCATGCTTGGGCTGAAACACTTTAAGCCACCCCACTGAAACTGTTCTAGAAACCTTCTTCATTCTACAACAACCTGAATCCACTCTACCGTTCATGATAGCATGTGGCCATCATCGCGAAATGCTGCCAATGTCAATTTCGCCGGCCTTCCCGTCTCTTCATGCTGTTGAGCTACATGAGAACTAAAGGCTCACCTGAGTCGAGTCTTTTCGGGACATGAAAGGATTGACTGGACCGTGAATTCGTCATCGCCTAACGCGCGAACCCAACACCTTGCGCATCAGAGTACGTCGCTCGTCTCCACGAACGACGCTGCTACCATGAGCGCGGGAATGTAGCCGCGATTACAATCTACGACTGGATACGAAGCTCTTCACCGCCCCGACACGGCCGGATGTCGATGAATGCTGCGGCAGCCAAGGTCTGGGGTTGATAGCCAGGACGAGTCCTGTCATCATCGGTGCAGTGATTCGCTCCATCATCACCGAACGGCGCCATAACCAATTGCAGAATCAATCATGGGATGAACGGTTGGCGGGAGCTACCAACTTGTTAGCGACTATTTAATTACCGCAAAGGAATACTGCCAGGGTTTTGATGGCCCGTTGCAAACGCATTACTGCACTCCGGTTCGGCCGTTGGGTGTTTAAGTTCTCTAGCACGTCGGAGGATGTCTTAGTTGTCAAGCGAGAGGCTGGACCAAGCGGAGGTACCCTTGGCTTCCAAGGTGATACTTGATACGAATGACTAAACTAACGAACTCCTGGTATTATATGCCGTTATAGTTCCTCAAATTGACCGAGGCGAACAAAGCGGAAAAGGTTTGACATTCTTCTCAAGGGTCCCATGTTACCGACAGGAATTGCTTTCCGGACTCCGAAAGGACATGGAATCCAATGGATCGATCACGGATGGCTCTTAGTCAGTTGCGGTGGTTCATCAGCCAACAGCTACGAATGGGTTGCCAATCAATATCGCTGTGCTTTAACATTTGCAAAAGCGTCGTTCAGGACGATCACAAACAAAGTTACAACGTCCGGTACCGACTCGGAATGCCATAAGCATTTCTAAAACTACAAGAAGTGTTGTTTATACATGGATATCGGATAAGAATGCGAGCAGAGTCGCACTCGCCATCCTTCTCATCATCGTCATCATATCCGCCATTGCAGACCCAATCCAAAGCTTTGCGATACCAGTCTCCTGAAAAGACTGCTTATCGCTTGACCCAGGCAGGCATCTTGCGTGCCTTGACATGGCCGTGCTTCTTTCTCTCCACAGTCCTTGGGTCTCTTGTGATACAGCCAGCTGCGAACACGAGGTTAGTTATTGCTCAAGGGTTAATAGTAATCTTTATAATGAAACACGTACCTTTTCGAAGAGCAGTCTTGAGTGCTGGCTCGTGAACGATCAGAGCTTTGGCAACCGCCAACGTAAGTGCTTCGGCCTGACCGGTTGTTCCACCGCCCTCCACCAATGCCCAGACGTTATACTTGTCTAATCGCTCAGTGGCCTGGAGAGCCCAAACTGCACTTTCACGATCATGAACACGACCAAAAGCCTGGCTTAGAGTCTTGCCATTGATCAAGACCTCTCCTGTACCCTCCACAACCCAAGCACGAGCAGTAGATTCCTTTCGCTTACCAACACCAACAGCTCGACCATACTTGTCGATTGTTATCTCGTGAGGGACGTTCATGAATGGGTTGATATCACGCTTAAACTCCTCGAGAGCAGCTCGAACTTCCGCAGGGAAAAGTGAGGGCTCAATTTGGTTCAGACGCTTGGCGACCCGGATCACCTTGGCGTAGTGGGAAGCCTTGATCGGCTCACCGAGCTTTGATCGCATTTCCTGGAGCTTAACCCAAGCTGTTGGAGGAGCACTACTTGGTGGTAGTGTTGGTAGTGTGTGATATTTGGTGAGTAGGCGAGCGATACGGAGATACATCTCGTTGAATTGAGGCTCTCGTGAGAAGTACGAGGCCGAAAGTGGAACGGTACGAGCATGTTCAACTCCCTGGAACGGTATCGTGAATTTGGAGCTAGGATCTGTCGATACGGCGAAGTCGTCGGGTTTAGGCTCGACAATTGGCGTTGATGTCTCGGTAGCGATGCTTCGGACGGCGAGGGGAAAAGAGGGACGTTGCCAGGCTGACTGAGGCCATGGTGCTCGGAAGGCCTTGCCTTGGCATCGCAGCTGCCGTAGGCTTTGTGTAAATGTCGACATGATGGCCAATTCGGAGGAGAGCCCCGGCGGTATCGCGTATCGGACGAGGTTCACTGTCTACCCAGAAAAACTTCACGGGATTTCGAGATCCATCATCGGCTAGCTTCTGGAGAGAGTCACGTGAAACGACAGTGCGATAAACTCATCAGCGCCACAGATCTCATCTCACCAGCCACTCTGCAAGTCCTACTGTACCCAGCCACCGCTCCCACCGTCCGCGTTGCTCGGGCAGTAAGGCAGGACCCCACTAGCGCGGGGCAGCAATTTCACAATTATCTCACCTTTAAAAAAAAATCCCCCTCCTTCTTTTTCTCTCCTCATCTTCACTCTTTGTCTGTCAACCTAGCAAAGCATTCAAGATGGCTTTCGGAACTCTCTTCACCCGCGAGGTACATACTCTCGAGCCCTGAATCTGAATATGCTGCATTTGCGTTTGCATTTGCATTTGCGAAGCTTTATGAGCGTCGTTACTGACTGGTCCGTTCTTTCAGAACAACTGCCGCTCTACTGCCATCAAGGCTGTGGCTAAGGCAAACGACATCGAGCTCAACATCGTCGAGGCCGAGAAGGGCAACGCTACCGCTGAGCACCTCAAGGCCAACGGTCTCGGCAAGATCCCCGCCTTCGTTGGTGAGGATGGCTTCGCTCTCTCTGAGTGCATTGCCATTGCTATCTACAGTAAGTGAAGCTGTGTGATGTCCCAGATGGCACCACTTTTTCTGCCCATTACCCCTCCCTTGCGGATGATGATCTAGCATTTTTTCATACAGTTATCCCTGTCTGAAATGTCTCTAAGAGACAATTTGTTGATAACGTCTAACTTCTGACCTCGCAACTCATCTCATCATTTTTGTCTTGCCACTCTGTCGGGAGCCTCGCTAACCCGCTGCAGTCACCTCCCAGAACGAGAAGACCACTCTTCTTGGCAAGACCAAGCAGGACTATGCTTCCATCCTGAAGTGGATGTCCTTCTTCAACTCTGAGGTCCTCCCCACCCTCATTGCTTGGTTCGCTCCCCTCAAGGGTGAGTCTCCCTACAACAAGAAGAACGTCGACGATGCCATCAAGGGTACCGAGAAGAACTTCGCCGTTGTTGAGCAGTACCTCCTCCACAACACCTTCCTCGTCAGCGAGCGCATCACCCTCGCCGATATCTTCGCTGCTGGCATTGCCACCCGTGGCTTCCAGTACTTCTTTGACAAGCAGTGGCGCGAGCAGCACCCTGCTACCACCCGATGGTTCGAGACTGTCCGCAGCCAGCCCATCTTCTCTGATGTCGCTGAGAAGGTTGAGCTCCTTGAGACTGTTGCTCTGACCAACACTCCTCCCAAGAAGCCCGAGCAGCCCAAGAAGGAGGCCGCCCCCGCTGCTGCCCCTGCTGCCGCTGCCGCTCCCGCTTCCGAGGAGGCCCCCGCTGCCCCCAAGCCCAAGCACCCTCTTGAGGCTCTCGGCCGTCCCTCTTTCCCCCTTGACGAGTGGAAGCGCCAGTACTCCAACATCAAGGACCACAACGAGGCCATGAAGTTCTTCTGGGAGAACTTCAACTTCGAGGAGTGGTCTCTCTGGAAGGTTGACTACAAGTACAACGATGAGCTTACCCTCACCTTCATGTCCAACAACCTCATTGGCGGCTTCAACAACCGTCTTGAGGGTTCCCGCAAGTACATCTTCGGATGTGCTGCCGTCTACGGCGAGAACAACGACTCCGTCATCCAGGGTGCTTTCGTCATCCGAGGCCAGGAGCACGTTCCCGCTTTCGACGTCGCCCCTGACTGGGAGAGCTACGAGTTCACCAAGCTCGACCCCACCAAGCCCGAGGACCGACAGTTCGTCGAGGATGCCTGGGGTTGGGAGAAGGGCATCACCGTCAACGGCAAGGAGTACAAGCTTGCTGACGGTAAGGTCTTCAAGTAAACAAAACAAAACAAAAAAGAAAAAGAAAATTAAGAGCGATGATGATAATGGCTTTACGGTTAAATGGTTGGGAGGGTAAATGAGTTTATGATATCTTTATGCCTCATGAAGGCCCTGCCGGCTGGCAGAATCCTTATGTAGTCCCAGAAGAGAACAAAAGGTGTCCGTTTTTTTGCAAAGACAGTTTCTGTGTATGACAACATTTCTTGACATCGCATGTGAAAGGCCGTATGCTGTTTTCGTTTGTCGTATTTTTCGTTTGAATATCACATCATCATTACCTGAATTGTTATGCTACTAAGCGATCTGCCCCGCGATTGTGAGAAAGATCAATTTAAATTTTAGAGTGAAGTTAACTACCCAGGAAACTTTAGACATGAACCCAGCTGACAAAAATAGACGATCTTGAACCTGTCTCAAGTCTCGATAGGTTGACTGAATTATTCTAGTCTCCGTGCGCATCCTAGTTTAGGTGGTCGTCGCAGATCGCATTGACTTTTCCCCTAGTCTTCATTCTTGTATCTTCATGTTGCGCAGATTCCTATGTTTGCCAAAATCTTTCTCTTCCGGGAAAGCACACATCGATTTCTTCTCCCCTTCAATACCTTCTAGGCTAACATCTTTGCCAACTTCTGACCCGTCATCAACGACAGCACCTCCCTCTTCGCAACATGCCCCTTTGCTTCATTCACCCATAGCAATGACAGGATCTGGATCCAACGTGCCCACGGCACCCAAAGCGATGAATATACCTGGCCTCACATTGGCGCAATCGGGCGCTGCGCCCCAGAATGTGCCCAAGGGCCCAAAGAAGAGCAAAGCCGCTCCCGAGGCGCAAAAGTACGTCATGCAATAAACAGACATCCCCTTCATTTGTACTTACAATTGCGTAAAGAGGACACAAGGGTTCTAAGAAGACCAAGAAGCCACCTCCTCATCAAGTGCGAGCAGCTCGCCCGCCACGCTCTCAATCCCCTCCGAAAACTCCCAGTAAAGCCTCTGGAGGTGTCCCAGAGCCTGCACCCCAATACCTCGCCCAAGCGAATCTTGCCCCAGAGCGTCTGCCTCGACCACGTCGCATACTTGTCGTTATCGATTTAAACGGCACACTTCTCCACCGCCCGAACAAGAAGCGTCCATTCAACTTTGTCGAACGACCCCATGCGAAAACCTTCTTGACATACTGTATCGAGACTTTCCATGTTGCTATCTGGTCCTCAGCCCGTCCCGAGAACGTTGATAAGATGGTGGAGAAGCTCCTCACACCCGAACAGCGCGCGCAATGCCTTGTTGTTTGGGGACGGGACTCTTTTGCTCTATCGGCAGATGATTACAACACCAAAGTTCAAGTGTATAAACGCCTTACTACGATCTGGACCAACCCAAGAGTGATGGAGGCTCACCCTCGTGCCTCCAAGGGAGGTTTATGGGACCAAACCAACACAATTCTTGTTGACGACTCGTTCGAGAAGGGTCGCAGTGAGCCTTTCAATATACTCACACTTCCGGAATTCAGCGGATTGGCCCAAGAAATCCCGAATGTCTTGCCTCAGGTACATGACTACCTCAATGAGCTATCGTATCAAGCAGACATCAGTCGCTTTGTCCGACGAACACCCTTCCAGTTAGATCCGGAATATGTCTTGTCAGATGGACCGGAGGAGTTATAAGTTTGACAACCTTAAAAAGGCTGTCAACGCTGTGGAGAGTTGATGCACTTTATAATTTACAGGGCCATAAGGACTGGCTAGACGTGTTACAGCGGGTGTAATTGCAGCCTCCAAGGGCTGAGCGTGACTCTACAGCAAATACAGCAGTTAGAATTAGAAGGTTTGCTTCTTAGATACCCAATTATACATACGTCCTTGACTTAAACAATGCAATTCGTTATTACACCTCTTTCGCATTCTGATGCTCCGGTCGCGGGTAGATCACTGAGGTTATTCCCTTATCGGGGTTCTAAGATAAGAGCATATCGTGGGGCTTATCGAAGCTGGGTTAAAAAAAAGTTCCGTCGCATCGCAGTGTCGCATAACAGAATTCATTGTAGTTTACGTTGTTTTGCGCAGCATCACAATATGGCCTTAAAGCGAAAACAGTCGTCCTCATTAGGACTTGAAAGAAGAGTGCGACCGAGAAAAGAAGACGAATGGGAGGAGGAGCCTGAGAGCCAGAACTCCTCAAGTGAGGAGGACGACGATGATGATGAGGTTGAGGAACAGGGTATTCGAGGCGAATATTCTGATGATGAAGAGGATGAGGATGTCGAAGGCCAAGAATCCGAAGATGGCTCAGAAGATGAGTCTGAGGTAAGTCTGCCCGTTCTGTTTGACAGCCAGGTCTAACCAGACACAGCCTGAAGAAGATGCACCAAAGATAGACATCTCATCCGTTTCATTTGGTGCCCTCGCAAAAGCACAAGCATCACTTCCCTCAGGACGCAAATCAAAATCAAAGCAATCCGCAGGCGAAGACACTACAAAGACAGAAACACCAGCACCTCGCAAGCCTACACGATCAAAAGACGACCCCAAGCCAAAGCGCTCATCCAAACACGCCCCCCAAGAACAAACCTCCAAGAAACCTGTATCTCGTCGTCGCGAGATCATTCCCGAAAACAAGCGCCAATTCCGCGACCCACGCTTCGATCCCCTGGTTGGCCGCGTTAACGAAGAAAAGGCCAGCAAAGCCTACGCCTTTCTGGACGAGTACCGCGACAAGGAGATGGCCGACCTGCGCGCACAGATCAAGAAGACCAAAAACTTTAACGAAAAGGAGAACCTCAAGCGTCAGCTGCAGTCCATGGAATCTCGCAAGAAGGCCAACCTGCGTAGACAGGAGGAGGATAACCTTCTCAAGGAGCACCGCAAGAAGGAGAAGGAGCTTGTGGCGCAGGGCAAGACGCCTTTCTACCTGAAGAAGAGCGAGCAGAAGAAGCAACTCCTCGTGAACAGATACGAGGGCATGAGCAAGGGACAGGTTGATAGAGCGATTGAGAGGAAGAGGAAGAAGGTTGCTGGTAAGGAGAAGAAGGAGTTGGACTTTTTACAACGCCGAGGACCAAGGGGTTGAAGTTGTCCATTTAGAAGTTACGCAGCGAATAGACCTTGATTTGACAGCGGTTGAAGTTGAATCGTTCATGATTGTAGTTTATAATGCTGATGATAGGAGGAGTTCGTTCAAAATGAGAAACGATCTGATACCTTTATGGTAGCTTAGACCAACACTTAGGCTACTTTATTCTGATGCACTAAACCTTAGAGCATGATTCTCCTGTTGCCCACCTGCCTTCCATCCAACACTCTTCCAAGCCTATCGTAACTACAAAGCAATACCAAGCAAGATACATAGCAAAAAGACAAAAAACATACAACAGCGAGGATTCGCTGGTCGTCAC
>QGEC01000116.1:0-12956 GCA_004367155.1 Fusarium clavum | reverse complement strand
GGATAGGGAGCAGTATGAACCGCGCAGTTTATAGGATGCGATTCATGAAGCCTGCAACCTCAAAAGGCTGCATAAATGAGGGCGTTCCTATTCGCATTTGAAATGTGAGACTGATGGTACCAGCCCCTATCGACCACTACCGAAACAAAAGAAAAGAGTGACAACAATCTGACTAGATCTACTATTACTACCTGGGCTTTGATGAGAATTCCAGGGCCCAACTGTAAGGAACTAATTAGAGATTAGCTGCGGATCACCCTGTGATCTGCGTCAGGTCCGCACCTAGTAAACGATTGCGGCTCCGATGTGGGTCCATGTTGCGGTTCCCCCAGCGGCCCCCCAGCCCTGGGACAGCCATTGACTACATCGAGGCTTGAAACTAAGCTGGGGCTGCTCTGCTCAGTGCCCAGTTTAATTGGTTAACTAATAGTCAGACAGTGTTTGACGTGCAAGTTCCATGAGATGTGGGTGGCCGATCTCGAAGCTTTTTAGTTTTTACTGAGTCTACTCAGAGCTTGGACCTGGCCTCGAGGCCCGTGGACAATACTTGACTTGCATGAACGAATCGGAACACAGCAAGTCGTTTCTTCACCTTGATGCCCTCGATTCACAGGCTTCCACCGCGGTGAGCATACCAGTGCCATGCTTCCTTTTTTTATTAGTGGCAATCTTGAGCTGCCCAGCCCTGCGGAACCAGGTACCGGACTGTACCGCACCGTAAACTACGTTGGGGATTAGATCAGTCTATTTGTTCAAGCCATTATTCTCTCGACCTTCCTTACCTTGACCTGTGCCGCAATTACACAGTTTCGACGGCAGCTCAGCTCAATCATCAGGATCTGCGAAGACGGCAGCACAACGGGCGAGTCAGGAACTTAGTGCATAAGAGTGTGAAGCTTGGTTAAGTCACTTTAAGTGTCAATGTGGCAGCTTCGTGGCTAGCAATGTTGCCGTTGGGTCCATAAACCCGTGTTTAGTTTCTGGAAAAGACAACTGGTGAAGAGGCGATGCCAATACGTACGGCATCATGTTTAGTTTATAACAGGATCAAAACTGGGGTAATGATAAATACCAGATAAAGCTAAGGGTCCGTTACAATTATGGCGAGCCCATACCACGGTGACGCTGTGTCCCGTGAGATATGCAGGGTGTTGCGGCTTGCCTACCTAGGGGATCGTCTTGAGGTTGTACAATATGTACGTACTTTGCGGCTCCGTTTGCAAATCAGGCTGGGGCCGTTAGGGCAGAGATTTAAGACGAATCAACTCAGAACTGTTAGTGAGCAAACGCTCCGCCAACACCAAACCCAAGTTAGAACCTCATGGCTAGGGCGGCATGGGAAAAGGAGGGCAATGATCAGGCTGTTAGCCATGTGTCTTCAGATACTAAGGTACTAGACAATGCATTAGGTTACAAGGTCAAGATCCCGCTTGTTCTCGATCAAGTTTAGCAACTTATCCAATTCACATAAGCCCTCCTTTAGAGGATTCGTTGTGCGTTGACGAAACACTGGCTATGGCTAGTTGAATCTGATATGCTTTCTTGTGGTGGCGCATGTTGACGGCGCATACTATATTCAGCTTATGGTTGGGCTACCATAGTCGCGGTGGAGGATCTATTATACATAACTCAAAACAAAGTGATGCCACAACGTATCTTCCCCGCACTATGAAGGCTTACCAGGTGCATGGATCAAAAACACATAACAATAGCATTCTCGAATAATCTGGGGTAACGAAACCCTATCCTGGAGAGTGTTTGCCTGTGAAGAGACAGTATGAGAAAAAGACGGACAAGGCCGGGAGGGTGTGAAGTAATGGGCTGTTGTTCACGTCTCAGAGTGTTCTAGAGTCGTTCAGGTGGTGCCATTCCCGACATTGGGGTCAAGTCTTGCTGTGGGCTGACGAGCTGCGAGGAACAGCTGAAAGGATGGATATTAACAACACGATCCTGTACTTGATACTGCCTTTGTCTTGTATCTGTTCTGTAAACCACCTACGTGCTTGATCTTTTCCGGAACCCCACAATGGTATAAGAGCTATGAAGCCATGTGGTAGCCGCAACGATCTTGACTGATGGAAAATAGCTGAGAGTTATACAACCATTGATAAGGTACTCCCAAATGCCAATGATTGGCGTATTTGTGCATTGCAGGAAACAATTCTGAGCTCAATTTGCAGTCGATCCTTGATGGACAAAGCATACGCAGGTCTGATACCAGTAACAATGTCAACCAACACGTGTATACACAAGTAGACTGGCCTCCAGAACGTAGCATATCCGTTTACACAACTTCCCGGACTTGTTGAGAGCTTAACTGAAGTGTCTGACCTCAGTATGATTAGCCCAGGGCCAGCACGGGCTGGCGATCAAGCATATGTGACTCTTGTGGATGTCCAAGACATCTGCCTCTCCCTACAAGGTAAAGACGAGCGTGACAAAGATACTGGGGGTCCGCTTGGGTCGAAGTTGAATCAAAACGAGTTGAGTTGCAACCCGGGGACAGAATCGAATAACCCGAGGCTTCAGCGGTTATGGATCGCTGCAGACACGTTTTTACTAGTACCACTCCCCCGACTAACAAGGATCTCATCAAAGACGCCCCAGGCAGCGCTAAGACAATCTCGAACGGCAGCTGCGGCTGTAAGTACCGCATGTACCTGCTCACTAAAATAGGGCCCTGAGAGCACATACCTATCGAAACCGCCCTCTTACGTTCTTTCCTTCCCTCATTTTTGGGGGGGGGGGGGGGGGGGGGTTCTGGACTCGCAATTTTGTTCATCGTGATGACGCTGTGCGTTATTCCATCATGAGATGCGTGCTAGCAACAAATCTTCAAAATCAGGATTTCGTCCACTCGAAAAATTCAAATTTTGGCACATAAATCTCAAAGACTTTGTTGAGCAGTTGCAATCTCTCGCTTCATCTACCATTTTCATATCTGTTCATTTTATAAGTATCCTGCCTCAGGAGTCTTTACTGCCACTCTAAAATATCTCCATTTCAAACCAAGCAATACAATCATCAATCACAACACGGATTCTATCCAATTACACTTGAGGGATGTTGTCTTCGTCTTCCTCATCGGAATCACTTTCCGTTTCCTCCATTCTTACGACCCCGGATCCTAATCTCGTCGATGGCTTTACTGGCCACCAGGAGTCGTCCTCTTCAACTGGCGCATTTATCCTAATCATAGGTGGCCTCGGATACATTGGATCGCACACCTCCTTGGAGCTCCTCAAGGCCGGTTACAATGTTATCATTGTCGATAACCTAAGCAACAGCTTCCACAGCGTCTTCACTCGCGTAATGAAGGTTGCTGAGAAGTTCTGCCATGAGAATCACCGAAGCATGCCTATCCTGCACTTCCACAAGCTTGACTACCGTAGCAAGTCGATGAGATTTTTGCTCGAGTCATACTCAGACCTGGTCACGGTTCCTTCAAGCTCTCCTAATGGCTCCCCCGTCCTGGCGCACAGGTCCAAGATTACGGGCGTTATTCATTTCGCCGCGTACAAGTCTGTCAGCGAGTCCATCTTGAAGCCTGTCCAATACTATCGCAACAACATGTGCGGCCTTGTTGAACTGGTCGAACTTCTTGGCAAACACAACATCCGCAAGTTCGTCTTCTCCTCGTCTGCAACTGTGTATGGAACCAAGGCAAATGAGGGGCATCCGCTCCACGAAGAAGATCTGATTCACCATCCTGAGATGTACGTGGACGAGATCGGCAAGGAACAGGTTAGGATGCCTGTGGTCCAAGGACTCCTCAGTCCCTATGCTAGATCCAAGTACTTCTGCGAGGCCATTTTAGCAGATATTGCTCTCTCGGATCCCGCTTGGCGCATTGTCGCCTTGCGATATTTTAACCCTATCGGATGTGACCGATCTGGTCTCCTTGGAGAGGAGGCCAGGGGTGTGCCCAGCAACCTGTTTCCCATGATGACCCGAGTACTTGCGGGTAAACGAAAGGAGCTGGAAATTTTCGGCACCGACTGGGATACAAGGGACGGCACTGCCGTGCGCGACTTTATCCATGTTTCAGATCTGGCTCGGGGCCATATTGCGGCCCTCAGCGCCGACATCAACACGCCGTTCCGCAGCTTCAACCTAGGCACAGGTAATGGCACCACTGTCCAGGAAGCAGTGGCCAGCCTAGAAGAAGCATCGCGCCAGCAAATCCCAGTGCGACTGGCTCCACGCCGAGATGGCGACGTTGGCTCGTGTGTCGCAGCTAATGCGCGGTCGGTTAAGGAGCTCGACTGGTCTGCCACCGAGAGCATCTCGCAATGCGCCACTGACCTTTGGAACTTTATTTCACAAAAGCAAGTGGATCGAGCACCCCAAGTTGGCAAAATGCATTGAATATGAGGCGCTACTACAGCCACATCATCTATTTGCTGCGGGTTAGACTAATCAAACGTCAAGAGTATGAACTGTAAGTTTGGGTTTGGATAGGAAAGGAAAGGAGCTGAGCTAATGTGGTGATCTTGTTTCTATGTTCTGTTTTAGTTATTGCTCTTTGTGGATTCTCTTCTTGTTCTCTCTAAAGTATAAAATAAGACTATCTTTTATTAACTTTGATTTTGTGTTTCGTAGCATTCGCCATTACATCATCTCAGAGTAGGGGTTAGATCTAGACTTATGCGCTACTGGCCTACTAGGTCCGTGTCCTTAATGCCATATCGTCCAAGCGCCTAGCCCGCCCACTGCCCGTGTGTTAGGAAATTATATAGTGCCATTCATCCCAAGACGACACGGTACCTGCAAGTCTCCTTCTCTTCATCCCTGCTAGCCCCTTTCATTCTCACCATCGCGTAACCATGACCCCAACCACAACCACGACGCCGCATCATGGCCATGTCCCAGGTCAGCCATTTGTTCTCCTCCCTCTCTATATCTATCCCCTGGGAAATGCTTGGCAGCCACTTTTTGACATTGCGTGCTCAATACCTCATGTTCTATTCATCGCAACCATAAACCCCTGCAATGGGCCTGGCACGGACACGCTCCCAGACGCAAGTTACGCAGCAGTTCTGCAGAGGCTCAGGTCCGTTCCTAATATACGACCAATCGGCTATATCCATTGCAGCTATGGCCGGCGAAGCCTTGATGCCATCTGTCGAGACATTGATGTCTATCATGGCTGGAATCACGACTTACGGCTAGAGGGTATTTTCGTCGACGAGACCCCATCGGATCCGAAACTGCTTCCATACATGTCCGCTATTGCCCGATACACGAGGAAGAAATGGCAACAGACGTCTGATCGCTCCAGTTTGATTGTTTACAACCCGGGCGTTGTCGTTGACCCTGCCTACTTTGAAGATCCCAATTTAGTGGTGATCTTTGAGCAGTCTGAGTCTCATTGGAGAAGTCCAGAAATTCAGAAGAGCATCACTCAGGTGCCCCTAGAGTTGAGGTCTAAAGCTGTTGCAATTGTCCACTCCTTAACGGAAAGTCTCGGTGATGCGGCCCGGCTCACTACTGAGATACGTTTACTTGGTTTTGGAGGTCTCCATTTAACGGAGCAAGTTGGTGGTGGCTTCACTAAGTGGCCGGTCATGTGGGCCACGGTGGCTGCGGAGATAGGCAGAAAATAGACATGAGGAACTCCATGGTTTATCCAGTCATCTAATCAACTTAGAGCAACCTATTCTCTACCTGTGTGCAATTTATGTCAGTTAGTGAACCGTATAATAACGTTGCTGCCTTCTGCTCTAGGGTGACTTATTCTTTCTATTTTCAAACCCATACACATTTTAAAGAGGTAGATCAAAGTTATCTTTTAAAGTTCACGGCTTCTTTTGTCCACAATAGGATATTGTGTCTATGGAGTAATTTAATATATTACTGCATTATCTTTTGTAACAGTAGGTTTATCGAATGTTATTCTTTACGTTACAACAGTAGTATTTTCTAAGTATTTAAAGAGGTATTATATAAAGTACCCTTGGATTATGAAATTATAAATAATTTTTATATTAACTTAACTAGAGATTAAGTTTTCATTAAATTTTCTGCTGTCATTCCCCGCGTACTGGACGACCTTTATCGAACAGCTTTTATATGAACGTATATAAAGAAATTACAACAGACCTTTTCAGCTAGAGCTTCTCAAATCGGTTGTGTATGACCCCTCGTCACAATATTGCACCCAAGCGTCGAGATCCATCTTTTTAATAACCGTACTGAAGTGCTCGGTGCCCGTAGCGTTGCCCGAATTGCCACATATCGTATCAACCATTGGGTCTGGAACCCTATTGGGAGCTCCTGCAGGATACTCTATGTTAAACACGGGTTTCCCGTCTTCGATAAAGGCCGCTAATGTCTCGCACTCTGAATACTCGATGCACTGTTCGTTGACTGAAAAGTGCACGAAGTGAAGAACGTCAGGGATAATATCGCCAGCGTTTTTCAGACCTGTAGACATATTATAGGCGGCGGCTGTCTCGGACAGGAATTTGACAAAATCAACAGCATCGTCTTGGGTAAGGTCAAGACCATTGTCGTTTTGCTTAACATGCATCAGTTAGCAACGCATCACATACCTAGATCATCTACCAACTGCATAACTGGTGATGTGGGGGGCAACTTACGAAACCATCGACGTTATCGGGATCAATAGCATCACAGCCCTTCTTTGCAGCATACTCGATGCGTTTCTTCATGATGTCGCGCACGGTTCTGTTGCGAATATCAACCCAGCGTTCACCAGGCCAACCTTCAAGCTCTTTACCCAAGTGCGCTTCGTCAAACTGGTCCTCATCGTCTCTCCAGTCCTCATAGGACCCGGCACTGAAGTAACAGATGACCTTCTTGCCAGTCTTGTGCAAAGCTTTGAGAGTGTCGGCATCGTTGTCGAAGAGATCCAAATCGTAGATTGTTACATTAGGTTCGACTTTGCCGTCATCATCAATCGAAATGGGATTGAGAAGTACAATCTGCCAAGATGCCCCGACCTTGGGTTGCCAGATTTCTGTTTTGTTGTGGTTTTTGTTCGAGGCATGATCATCTGACAAATGATTCTTGCGGGAATAGACGACGCCTAAAACAGCCCCGAGAGGAATTGTAATGATGAAGAAGAGCCCGATGAGAGAGAGGATTTTCCACATCGGCCAGGAGGTTTTGATAGCGAGCCGTTTGCCAAATGGCATCTGTGCAGCCGCCATGGTTCAGGGGGAAGAAAAAACAGTGCTTAGTACAGGACTGACGGAATGAGAAACAACTTCGGAAGCAGAAAGGCGGCAGAAAAGGATTGGGATCCTGTGGTACTACTTCCTAGTGCGTTGCAAGCGGTTAATAAATATTGAACCGGAAGGCCCCGAGATACTCTTAATACTGCATGTTCACACTAGAATTAGAAAGTAAAACCTTACTTGCATAGAGAAAGCGACATAATAACCCGACACGTTACATCCGTTAAGCAACCCCACCAACTAGCTATCACAGGTAGTTTATTAGGATGAAAAAACTGGACATTAGATAATAATAGATCGAAAGGGACGGGAGAGTAAAAGACGCTAAGGCGAAGAGTGATCTAGACCTTTTTAGTGACGTAATTATGCTTTCTTTCAAGATTAAGAAACTAAGGTTTATTAGGGATGAAACGTATCCTCGCTGGTGCCTCGTCTAATCGAACGCCACTTACAGGCTGCCAATCCGGAAAAGATCTGTGTTGGGGCTACCCTTAAGTACTAGCCATCGCTATGTCCTCTTCCTAACGCAGGGGCCGCTTTGGGATGACATCACCATGACCACTGTCAAATGTAAAGATTCGGCGTCGGCTATGCGCACGGCTTGTGCTCAGGCATGGATAGGGTGCGTTGGCGTCTCCTATGGGCGCCTCAACTGCGTACCAAGACTGAGAACAAGCATATGCATAAGCGGTGTGTAGGTGGTTGTTAGCGCGGGATTTATCTGATTAGGCCGGTGGGAACCAGACCGTCACGACGTTTGGATCATCTTTCAATTGAGAGAGAGCCTCGCCACTGTTCATTCATAATTCCATTGTCAAAACCGCCACCACCAGTGCGCCGAGGCTTCAATGTCGAAACCATGGCCATTTTGGGTAGAAGGCACCCCCCCCCCCCTTTTGACGCTTATCAGATTTGTCCATTCTTGACCTGGAATAGTTTCACTATTGAGTCCTGATAATATGAGCTGTTGTGAAATTTTTAGTCATCTGATCTCTACTCTAGACTTGTGTCTTTATTAAGGATGCCATACGGAGATTCAGCTTCTTTCACTTACCACTTATTTAACATTCTTCCATCATCACTCTTTCATCTGGCTTAATAGCTTAAAGTTCCTTGTAGACTCGTCTTGTTTTGTCACTCTTTGAGCTTTGTCATTACTTCGTCACTCATTCTGTCATTTTTGACATCAAAGTCGTAATGCGTTCCATTATAGGTTTTGTTGTTGCTGCCCTCAGTTTACTGGGAGCTAGCGACGCTCAGACATCTTCTGATACTCCTGTTACTGTTGCTTCCGCTGCCACTTTGGACTCTACAGTCCTCATCATTGCCCCTGATGAGTATTCGGCCTCAACTGCTAGTTTAGGTCTTCAGGGTTATGGCATCCCCTTCGAGAATCTCTTGGTTCCTCAAGCCGGTATTGATCTGCCAACCATGAACTCGTCTGCATCGCACGGCAACTATGGTGGCATTATCGTGATTGGCTCTGTGTCGTATAATTACGATGGCAACTGGCACAGCGCTCTTACTGATGCCCAGTGGGCCACCCTCTATGAGTATCAGGCTAATTTCCATGTTCGTATGGTCCGTATCAACGAGTATCCCGGTCCTCACTTTGGTAAGTAACAGTCAAGAAATAACATCAATGTACGTGGTGACTAATAAAAGTGATAGGTGCCAGCGCCGTTGCAGGCGGATGCTGTGACAACGGCGTGGAACAACTAGTTAGCATCACCGACACCAGCGATTTCGCTACTGCCAATGTCAAGCCGTACGTTTTTAATACCGATACTTGATTCAAGGGAAACCTTTTCACTAACAGTATTCAGGAATGCAGGATTGTCTACCAAAGGTCTTTACCATGTCCCCGCAACCATTACCAACACGAGCACCACTCGTCAAGTCGCTGAATTTGGCATTGCGCAAGGGTTTTCTAGCAAGAGCGTTGCTGCTGTGATTAACAACTTCAACGGCCGTGAGCAGTTTGTCTGGTTCCTCAGCTGGGCTCCTAACTGGTCACAGACCTCGGCATTCCTTCAGCACACTCATATCCACTGGATGACTCGAGGTATTTTCCTTGGCAAGCGAAAGATTCACTTGGGCTGCCAAATTGATGACGTCCAACTCTCCACTGGACTTTACTATCCAGCTGGTCAGGAGTTCAAGATCAGGACTGGTGATCTTGACGCCCACGTCAACTGGCAGAATAACCTCAAAACCCGATTGCCTGCTGGTTCCGACTTCAGATTGGAGCTTGCCCATAATGGTAATGGAGATATCATAGCTGCCACAGATGGCAATGGGAACGGGCAGAATGTGTGCGTTCCTGACTACGCAGTAGACTATGAGTCTCCCCCTGACACTCCTCTTGAATGGGTCAAGCCTCCTGGAGCTGGCACGGATCTCTGGCCTGCAGAGTTTGTTGAGTATGGTTGGTCATTGACTTGCGCCAAGCGCGATGTCTTTGCCACGTGGTTCTTGAACACCGATAACCTTAATCAGTTTGCCCATCTTTCTCACACCTTCACCCATCTGGAGCTGAACAATGCCACATACCATGATGCCTCTCGAGAGATCCATTTCAACCAGGGCTGGATGGCCCAGATGGGAATCGACAAAGCGACTCGATTCTCTGCACATGGTCTCATCCCCCCTGCTATCACTGGCTTGCACAACGCCGATGTTATTCAGGCTTGGTTAGATAATGGCATCTACTACGTCGTTGGCGATAACACCCGCGTCCCCTTGCGCAACCCTGGCAACAAGTTCTGGCCTTTGATAAGCACTGTCGCGGCAAACGGCTATGATGGCCTCGTCATTTTGCCTCGATTTGCAACGACTATCTACTACAACTGCGACACGGCTGAATGTACCACATTGGAGTGGGTTCAAACATCTGGGGGCAGCGGCGGTTTTAGTGACCTCCTAACCCAGGCTAAGAATGAGAACACGCGTTACCTATTCTCCCTGATGTCGGACCCTTATATGTTCCATCAGGCCAACATGCGCCAGACCGACATGCCAACTATCACTGTGGGAGACCAGACCGGCAAAATGTCCCTCGTTATGTCATGGGTTGAGACTATTACTCAGGAGATGACCCGGTTGACCAACTGGCCCATTACTTCACTCAAGCATGACGACATCGCACAGTATTTCCTCAACAGAAAGGCGGTTGATGATTGTCATCCAAAGCTCTCATACGCTTTCTCTGACAGTGGGCTGACTATCAAGTCGATAATTGTTACTGCTGATGACAATCAGTGCAGCACTTCTATTCCCGTTACCATCCCCTCGGGCTCTGTCACTGCCTCCGGCGGCTCTGCTACTGCGGACCAGGTCGGCACTGAGCCTCCGATCCAATGGGTGAATCTCGATGGCTCACCTGTTACACTTACACTTGGCCAAGCTGTTTCCCTTTGAGGTGTATACTAAATAGAGATGTATTAGATCAGTCTGTTTACCATTATAGGATCTTGTATATCTTGGGATTGTGTATATTATATCGTAAACTAGATCATTAAGGGAATGGTGTCTTTATGTGAATTTTCATCTGGAAACAACTTGCAATTTTTAGTGTTTATATTAGCCAGGTACTAAATCTTTAATAGTGGCCACTTTGACTGCTCTCCGATGGAACTGGACAGGTCTGTCTCGGTCTTCATTCAAGGCAATCGAGCTGGCTCGGTCCCATCGTTGGCCGCAGGCTCCGCACGTATGACCCGTTCAACGATTCGAAACATTTTTCCGTGGAGAATACCAAAATGGTCCTCGGCGGCGAATTGAATGCCCTCAAAACCTTTCCGTCCTCGAGCCAAGAAGGAATCTGTCACCCTGAAGCTAGCAGCTATGCTCGGTCCGCCAAACCTCAGCTCGAAGGGGAAGCATGCATAGGAGAGACGCCATTTCCTAGCAAGATAGGCTTCTAGTGGTTATCTGGAGTCTCATCTTGCAGCGGTTTCTTACTGTGTCTGCGGCAAAAACAAGAGCGACGATTTTGCAGATAAACCTTTGGCAATATCATCGATAAAAAGTGCAATACTATGAATGCTATACTTCAGCTAAATACAGTATTGAACAGATTTAGATCAATAGTAGCTCACCTTGTGCCGGCTGGAGATTTGTATTGGTTTGGCCAGAACCAGATGCGTCAGTACGTCACACATTCCCTTCATCCTACCTTTAGCTGACTGCTTGTAGATACTGCCTTGATCAGCTGAGCAGCATGTCTATAAACGATACAAGAAATATCCTGCTTCTAAGAAGAGATATACACTTCTTATTTACTAATCATCGCTTTATCCTTACTCCTAAATGAGATTAATCAAATAAAGCCTATCTTGTGCTTTATGTACTTAGCTATAAGAGGGCTAATGAACTTATGCTACTATTACAACAGACTAACATAAACCCTTCGTGGTATCCTAACCGAATTTCTCTTTACGCATCTTGCTTTTACATTATTTAACTCAATACATTTCCCGCCCTTTGATGGCATGGCTTAACTTGCTGTCCTACTCTATAATCCAGAGTTAGGCTAAATTCGTAATAATAATCTTTTCCAATAGCAAATCCGTGGTAAGATGAAACTCTTTAACACTTATTTAAGGAGTTAAAGTTGCAGCACTAGTCCTAAGAAGAGAAGCTGCAATAAGTCTATATATAAGGAAGTATCTGCGTAGGATCTTAATTATAATAGTAAGAACTGGAATAACTTAGTATATTTGGATTTACCCCCTTGCGGACAACAACGGAAGAGGAGCTGGGATGCTTAAGTACAAGAGTTACTGCCTGGACTTGCGGCGTCTTTAACTTCGCCGAGAAGGACATCAGCATTACCACGATAAATTCAATTACCGGAAAGTGCATATTAGAGAGAGCCTTATTTAGCAGGGAGTTAAGGGTTACAAGAGATTAATGCAAAGGGTTTTAATAAGGAACAACGGGCTAAACAAGGACGGATAGAGATAGAATGGCAAGTTAATAGCTGAAATGGAACTCTTTGTAAGTTAGATTAGAGGGAATAGAATAAATCAACGTATAGCAACCGACATATTATTGGATAAGTGTAAGATAAAGAAAGTATCGCAGATAGATTTTAGCTCTATTATTGTCCATCTCGACCATCTGCTTGCCCATCTTGTGTATTATCTCTTCCTACTTTGCAACAGCTTCCTGCAGTTCCTTGGTCATTTCTATCTATTCCTCCAGCACTTCCTGCAATCTTTTAGTCTCCCTGCGCAACTCTGCCAGGAGATCCAGCGCCTTCTGCAGCATAGCCCTTCCATCGCTACCGCTGCCGCTACTCTTTCAGGCATCGGTCGGTCAGTCGATCTGTTCTTCAGCCGGTACGTTTCGCGTTATACGTCAAGTGTTTCGTTGCGTTTCTATAGCAGTGTCATCCAATTGTCGCGCGGTATCTCGGACCTTACTCGTGGGCTTCACCACCTAACTTAGGCGCTTTAGCGTTAAAAAAGGGGCGTCTTGCTCCACTACGATCTCGGTCCCCATTGGATCCGCTATAACGGTAGGCTTACCAACCTCTACACACACTTCTCAGTCGGACCAACAGCAGCAATCTTCTGATTCCCTTGGGTGCGGTTAAAAATGCAGTCACAGACACCTAAACCTGAGAAAAACTACCTCAACTCCCGTCCGCCTATTGACCGCCTACATAGACATGACGCATGCACGGACGACCCGGCAACGTGCACGGGCCAGGTTTATTGTATATCGTCGAAATACCACCACGACTGC
>QGEC01000115.1:0-13886 GCA_004367155.1 Fusarium clavum | reverse complement strand
TTTTTTTTTTTTTTTTCGTCATGTACACCTTGATTGCTGGACAGTTAAAAAGCTTGAATAGTTCTCTCGAGTTATCGAACAGGGTTTTAAACCTCTTTGTTCTGCGTGTAAATTAACCTATCAACGAGATGATGCTTGAACAGCCTTGACAACACCAGGACTCCTATGGTTCCAACTTTCCCGCACACCCTTTCAACCCCATAATGTGATTGTCCCCAAATCTCTCTCTGTAAATCTCGTAAACTACTACCCTTCCTAAGCAATCAGCGATTCGCCTATGGAAGATCTTCGCTGATAATTTCATTCTTTATGCTAAGATCGCGTATCTTTATTTCCAAGGTGGTATTTCATAGGTGGATCTTGAGGAAATTTTATTAGAATAGCGGGATCCTCCTATGGTTAATTAGAATACGGTATTGGAGTGGTTTCTAAAGAACATGGAGTGTTTTTCATTGCTTCCTTGGAGGGTCTCAGTAATTCACAATATCAAGTCAAACTGGGTTAAGTTACGGCCAAATCTCCATCCCTAACTCCTCCGTTCTAATTCTAACGTTTATACTTTGTTAACTCTCTTCTCTAGCAAGCTTCAGCTGGAATATGCACAGAGTATCTGGAGTTCGGTCCCAGATCCTCTAGCTCGTGTATTCCTGCGTATTCAAAAAGTACTCCGTCGTCTTCTGGGCCTAGGGTTGACTATCACGTTAGTATTTTACCACGATATCAGAAAGAGATGAAAACGTACAAGCCGCCCAGCGAAGATGGTACTGTTGCCAGAGGGAAATGATTGCCACGATTAGCTGAAGGACGCCGAATACAATTGCGACAACAACTTCGGCTGAGGCGTTTGTTTCAACCATAGCGCACAGTTGACAAAGCTTTCTTGGAGATGTTGTGCAATGATGAGTGGAACTTGAAATTGAAGAGGAGTAGTTTAGAGTGATGAGTTATTGATTCACTGAGGTCAGATTCATGGCATTTTAATACTACCAGCTCCGACACTGGCTCTCCCCCCCTCGATCCCTTGTACTTCCGTGGCGCATCCTAGCAGCCAAGTTTAAGAATTGTAGATTTGACTGCCCAATAGCAGTTCAGAGAAAACTAGAAAACTTGTCACAGTTGAGTTGCTGATTGGCTGCAAGCGCCAGGGGTCGAGTGAGGTGGCGTTCGTGCATATGCATTGAAAGATGGTAGTTTTGTTTTCCCCCGAATAGTAGTTTTGCCAGGTGTGATAATAAGGCTCTGGCAGGTGCGGTCACGCTCTTTTCCTCCCCAGATTGTCTGCCTTACTGCCTTTTCCTGGGTGACCAACGATAGGACTTTTGCAATATAATACCTGCCATTTTCCCACCCAAGCATTCCCATACTCCCTTCACTTTCATCCAGTTTATTTATGCACTGGGCCTCACAATTGAGTTTCTCAACATGGACGGCTGGGCCCTATTTCCGGACCTGCTGGAACAATTTCCAACTGATCAGCATCCAGATGCGTTTCCGTTCGGGTATCCTCTACCTGTTGAGTTCGATCCTGGCAATGAATCAGCCTTGAACGAGTTTGTATCTGCCCAGCAGACAACAAACCTACTCGAGCCGTTTCATCCCCTTGATATGTCTCCAGATTCTCTCCTTCCTGTGTCGCAGGACACGTGGACAGCTTCTGTCACTGATGCCACTAATGCTGAACTAACAACTGCTCCCATGGGTCCGCCCCCAAAACATCGCAAGAAGAAAGCCCCAACCCTTCGCGACAGGGATTGGGAGCCTTATAAGAATCGAATCCTTGAACTCCATGATACGCAGAAACTTTCTCTTCAAAAGGTCAAAGAGATGATTGAGGAGGAGTTTGGTTTCACTGCAGAGTATGTGATCATGCCGTTATCTCGTACTGAAAGTTAACTAACTGTCTACAAGACTGCGACAGTACCAGGCCCGTATAAGCAAATGGGGCAAAGACAAGAACATCAAGAAACAAGAGATGGCAGCAATCGTCAGGAAGCGTCAGCAGCGGAAGCTCGTTGAAATCGATAAAAGAGAACAGAGTTTCTCCGTCAGAGGCAGAGATGTCGACCCGAATAAAATCGACAGGTGGATGGTCAGAAATAATGTCTCACAGACCTCATTGTATGCACCTAGCCCCGTAGCATGTAAGGCGGCCTCTCACGTTTTATACAAACGCGTTTGAATGTGAAGACTGAGATTGTACTTACAGCCACCCCATCCGCAATTCTCTGTCGTACCATCTCTGAGCGTGGCTCAGTGGCACCCAGTCCAGCGTATTCAACAAGAAGTCTAGACTTCTCACCAGGAAGTGCCATATCGATAACCTCAAGTCCCACGCCCTCTCTTCCTGTTAGCGTCATGCCTGGTATGAGATTGCAGGAACCTCGGAGTTTGCCAAAGTGGCTTGTTTTCGAGTGGAGGAGGGTTAACTTGGGACTACAACACCCATCCTCAGTACAAATTATGATAGAAGTATCATGTGGATATGTCAAAGATGGGCGTTTGGGAGGCGCCGAAAATCTCTGTGCACAAGCGTTTAGCAAGACGGCATATGGAGGGAGTCATCCCGGTGCATTATTTGCTGCAGAGATATCTATCTATACGTACAGCAAACAGGGGCGACTGAACGAGGCTGAAAAGCTTGGAGAGCAAATGCTGACGATGACAACAGCGGTACCAGGAAAGGGAAATATCGGTACTCACAGTGGTATGCTTGGCCTCGCGTTTGTATGTCGTAAACAAGGGTTTCTGAATGAGGCTGGTGAACTACTGAGGCAAGATTTGCAAATGTCGTTGCGTTTGCATGGGGAGAGCCACCCAGTGGTAATCATTAATGGGCTTACCCTAACAGCAGCATACCCGTTTCAAGGATCGCTGGGAGAGGCTGAAGAATTAGGAGAACAAATTTTGAAAGCAGCAAATAGTGTTTTCGATGAGCAACATCCCGAAATGCTGGAATGCATCGCTTTCTTGATATCTACATCTGGGGATGGATTGGTTCCTACAAAAGTTTCCTCCGTGGCTTGATAGTTCTCACGATTATATTTCATTCCGAGTCCAGTGGGTTGAGAAGGGGGGAAAGATGCTCTATGTAGGTAGCTACTATCAGGAAGGAATGACTTAAGGTGGAAGCTTAGGCTTTTCTCCAATTTTCGGTGTTCTGTTTACGAATATAAGATCACATTTTGCCATGTATGGGAGGTGATAGGTAGTCTCGATGTTCGGAACGCCCTAGCCGACAACTCTATCGACGCCTCCCGCTGAGAGACCTGTAGCTGAGGCATGTAGTTGGTGAGTTTATCGGATTAAGGTGCGGGAAATAACCAAGCAAACTCCCGGCTAAATTGATGGAAGGTCAATTGAGTAATTTTATCGCACATCGTCAAAACATAAACGACACTGTTGACAGACAATAAATCTACGACATTCTGTAGGGCTGCTGCAGGTGCATAAGCGCTTGATCATTCATTCAGCGCTAGGGGAGTTAGGAATTGTCGATTGACTGAGATGCAACCAGGAGAAAGAGACAAGCCCAGCCCATTCCATCAGCATCGGCCAATCTCAGTTTAGTGGAGCCTCCCTCTGTTTTGGCATGGACCAAGACCTAGACCAAGACTTGGCCTGCCTTGATGGGCTATGGGCAATGGGATGGCCCGGAGAGCCGCCTCCACCTTCTGCATCTCATCTCATCTCCATCCATTCCAAATCAAACCAAACCAAGGATGGACATGGTCATTTAGCCTCCATCATCTTCAATCATTCATTTCTCCAGCGAGTCCATTCTTTGTTGTTTTGGACTACATCCCATCGCATCCAACCACTTTCCCGTACAAAATCTGTTTCAAATCTTCAGACCTTGTACTTCTATCGAATCAATCTCTCAACTCTTCCCTGCTGTATTGCGACGCACGCCATATCCGGTCCTCCTAGTCTTGTGTCGTGTTGCGCGTCCTGTCGTGACACTCGGCTGTCCTCCCGCTCAACATTTTAATACACCAAACTTACGCCATCCGCATTTCGTCCTTGTTGACCGCTGCAACGCCCTTGATCGCCATACTGCCCGGTTCTGATCCTGATCTTCTCCTCGCTTGAACGAGGAACTGCTACATCAACAGGGGCCCAAGGCCTCGCAGTCCCAATGTCGAATAAGAATGAAGCCTTGCCCTCCATGGATCCCTTCTCTCCTGCACATCAACCCGACGAGGGTTATTCCGAGGACCCTTTAACGCCCACCGTCAACCAAGAACTCTCGACCGCCCTCGCTACTCTTCGTTCTCCATCCGATTTAAGCACATGGCTTGTCGCGAACTCGTCTCTTCTACCCCTCCAGGTCAGGACAGGTACGTGATGCTGATTGGAGCTCTAACCTTGACTTGCTGACACGTTTAAAGAGTTGACCATGGCCCTGCTCGATAATCTGCCTACGTCCGTCATCGCCGAGATTGTTCACCGTTTGAACCCGAGACTCTATATCGACTTTATCCAATACCTCCCTGCGGAAATCTGTCTCAAGATTCTAGGCTTCCTCGATCCCGTCTCCCTCGTCAGCGTCACGCAAACATGTCGCGCCTGGTACGAATTGGCTTTGGATAGAAAGCTATGGGAGCATCTATACTACATGGAGGGATGGAAGACCATCACGAGCGAGATCGAAGCCTGCGAAACTAAGGTCAACAATGGCCTCGATCATTCCGTCCGCCTTCTTAACCGATTGCAATCGACGCAAGATGCCCATCCTAACAAGATCCGCGCTGTTAATACCGACGAAGACCTCGAAATGACCGATCGCGACCGTACACCTGGTCCCAGCGAAGGCTTGGCTGGTGGAAGCATGTTTGGCAGCCCTACGTCCTCTTTCTCGTCAAGCCGACCCCCCATCGTACCCATGGGCGAGATGGACCTTGATGGCTTGGGCTCTAGAACAGCGAGTCTCGACCGAACCATGTCTTCATCTTCCGACAGCAGAGGAAAGCGCAAGGAGCCGAGTGGTGACCCCGAGTCATCCGTACCACCAATGTCACTCGCCGATGCAGCCAACACCATGCCCCCGTCACCACTTTACATTTGGGATGTCGGCCGATCACGATACCGTATCAACTGGCGGTATCTATATGCCATGCGACGCAAGTTGGAAGCGAATTGGGAGCTTGGAAAATACAGCACATTTCAATTTCCACACCCCAACTTTCCTGAGGAGGGACATCAGGAGTGTGTCTATGCATTACAATTCGAGAAGGACTATTTGGTGAGCGGCAGCAGAGACCAGACCATGCGCATTTGGAATGTGCATACCCGCCGACTTGTTCGAGCTCCGCTTACAGGACACATGGGCTCCGTTCTGTGTCTACAATTCGATGCTGACCCAGAAGAAGATTTGCTCGTCTCCGGAAGTAGTGACTCCAATGTTTTTATCTGGAAGTTCTCTACTGGAGAGCTGGTGCAGAGGCTGACAAGAGCTCACCATGAATCAGTGCTCAACGTGCGATTTGACAAACGGATTTTAGTCACGTCTTCTAAGGATAAAACGATCAAGATCTTCAACCGACGTCCTTTAAGACAGGGCGATCTCGGATATCCCGGGGGCGACGTCGTTGGCCCGGTCCCAACCAACCTGCGAAGATACGGTTACGAACCAGACTTGAATCAGGAACTTGCCGTCAAGCCACCATTTACCATGATCGGCCGTCTGGATGGACACAGTGCTGCTGTGAATGCAATCCAAGTTCGCGACCGCACTATTGTCTCTGTCTCTGGTGATAGGCACATCAAGGTTTGGAAGTGGCCAGAGCAGGTCTGCACTCAAACGATACCCGCACACGACAAGGGAATTGCGTGCGTTGAGTTTGACGGTCGCAGAATTGTGAGTGGCAGCAGTGACTGGGAAGTATGCATTTTTGATGCGCCTACCGGCCTCAAGGTTGCCCAGTTGCGCGGACACAACCATCTGGTTCGTACTGTTCAGGCTGGTTTCGGCGATCTGCCATATAGCACAGCAGAAGATGAGCTCGAGGCCAAGGCTGTGGACGCTGAGTACTTCCGGGCTCTGGAGGCTGGCGAGATCGACCATAGCATGGATCGAAGACGTCGCAGAGACCGCCGGGCCAATGCTGGCAGCTCACGACCTGAGGATGTACAGGCATTCGGCGCCAAGGTACCTCCTGGTGGTGGTGGAGGCAGAAAGTACGGCCGTATAGTATCTGGCTCCTATGATCAGAGCATCATCATCTGGAGACGCGACAAGGAAGGAGTTTGGAAGCCTGGTCACCATCTTCGACAGGAGGAGGCCGCTGCTGCTGCTCAGCGTGAAGCTGCTGCGGCATTGTCTAGCGCAACATCGAACGTCGCAATGGCTGGATCATTGGCTAGTAGGTCCTCGCATTCATCAACCATCGTTCCACGCTCTCCACCTACAACCGGCACACCACTTGGACCCATGATGCTACGCGATCATCATGGCGACTCGCCACGAACATCGACTTCATATCAAGCGCTCATCGACCAAACCGTACCGCTCGGACCAAATGCGCTTCAGCAGGCACTTGCGACTTACCCGATCGCGCTGGCTCACCACTCGTACTTGCAATCTGCTATCGAGAAGGAGACTTCGCCTCTGATTCGAGCACAGCTTAGAGGGGTAGTTACGGATGCTCTGGCTAGTCTTCAGAATCGACAGGCACCTTTGCGACACCAGTCAAGCTCCGTCGGTTCCAGCGACAGCAATCGCACTAACCCGAGGTCCAGTATCGGCGTACCTCCTCCTGGTGCTATCCCTGCGCCGGCTCATGTGGCAGGCGGAGTACCAGCTGCGCAACCACCAGCCGCCAACGCGCAAGGTGCACCACCTGGACAGCCAGGCCAACCAGCAGCGGCTGGTCAACACCCTGGTCAACATCCCCATATCGCAGCGGCAGAGAACACATCTGCGCGAGTCTTCAAGCTTCAATTTGATGCGCACAAGATCATTTGCTGCAGCCAAACACCAACAATTGTCGGATGGGATTTCTGTAATAAAGACCCCGCATTGGAAGAGGCTGTCAGGTTCTTCGCAACGGTGGACTAGATTGCAAGACACGTTTCAACGAAAGCATTATTTTGAGCGAGGGAGTTGGCGGGTTGCATGGATATAATCGAGATTGGGATTGTATGTATCAGTGGTTCGAGAAGGGCCGTCCAGTACAATTCATAATGGAACGAGGTACATATTCGCAGGAAGGTATTCTAAATGACAGACTCATCTTTCAAGCAATAATAGTGGTATTTAAAAGTGGTGAAATATGCTTGAGTGACCCTACTAACCCTTCCAACCAACGCCGTAACCCAGAAAATTCGTGACACTTCACAACATTGTAGTCAGCACCCATTAACCAGCAACCTGCTTCACCTTGTCCTCAGTCTGAGGCGGCTCGTCGACAAATTCCGGCATGACCTCGTCCTGCAAGAAACCCGGCACAGCACCACCCATCTCATGCTCCATCTCAACCTCCATCCCCAAGGCCTCAAGCTCAGCATCCAACTCATCCTCCTCAACATCATCAGGAATATCATAACTCCTGGCCAAACTCTCCTGAATCTCATTCCCCACATCCATCAAATCCGCCATCTCATCCTGCAGCCGTTCAATCTTATCAATATCAATTTTGCCATACTGCTTCTTGAGTTCCTTGTTGGTAGTCTTCATAGCATCAACCTGCGTCATTACATTCTTGAGGTTGTCCTGCATGTTGCTCGCCTGCTCCATGTTCCAAACTTGACTCTCGAGTTTATCCTTTTCGGCTTCGTACGCTTTGCGGCGTTGCAGGACCTTTAGGGCTTTTTGTTTCATGGCTTGTTTGCCGGGGCCGTCGCGCATGCGAGATAGCTTTTCTTGGTAGGCGCCTAGTTCGGCGTTGAGGGCTTTGAGTTTGGTGTCGAGGGAGGAGATGCGGGTGTCGAGGTTTGTTATGGCGCCGTTGAGGGTGGGTTTGGGGCCCGTGGGCTTGGAGCCGAAGAGGCGATTCATTTTGGTTGCGCTGTAGATTTGTGTGCGGTGTGTGTTGGAGGAGAGAGATGCGGTGGTTGTGGTTGTGGTTGTTAAAGGTTGAGTTGAATGTGGTGGCCTGGAGGGATGACGTTCGCTGGCACGCGGCTCGGCATAAGGGTGGCGGGGCTAGTGTGGCTCCCCACCTGGGGATCTGAGACCCAAGACTAAAGTGGTTACCCTGTAGCAGTAAGCTTTGAGGGTTTTGTACACGAGAATTAAGTTTATTGGGCAGCTTGAACAGTCATTAATGGAACTGCAGATAATTGAAACATTTTCCCCGAATGGTTTATCTGCAAGCTCGAGAAAGATTTCCTTCAATGATGTTCAGTTGCGACCTGTTCAAGTATGTGAGCAAGTCGAGCGGGTGTCCGAACTGTATCAGCCACTGAACTTTGACATGAATGACCACACATTTTAATCATAATACAACAATAGGCAGGAAGCATTTTACTTCTTCAACGATGGATTCATTTTAAAAGCAGGAGATATTTATTTTACTTCGTAGGTAGCTGGCTGCTGCTGTGATTTAACGGTGGAGTGTTCATTGTCATTACTGGTAGAGTTCAGTGGCTGATGCGACTGTTGTTAAGATTTGACTTCACTGAGAGGTCGCAACTAACCATGACATTGAATGTATATTTATCTTGTCTTTCAGTTGAAGAGAAGAGGACTCTACTTCATAGCTAGCTTGACCTTCAAATTTGTAGTCTCGATTGGAGTTTTTTTGATCGTCCAGCAATCAAGGCATCGAGAAAGTTGTGGTCTCTACGGACGGCTTGTTGTTGCTATCGACGCTTTTCTTTTTTGGGTCCAAAGTAAATAAACATTGGGTTCCACGATTGAGAGACGAGACCCTGACCTGGTCTAGCATAACCGCTGCCCGCTCGTTCCCGTTCATAGTTCAGGGCATTGATCACGGCTGGCGAAACTCATTTTTAACCATTCGGGAAGAACATGTGGCTGTTTCGAGTAGAGGAATTGTCCCTCCCACCATAAGACATAAATAGATTACTGCTAAAGTGTTGTCCGAGAAGGGCAGGGCACTAGAACAATGCTACGTCAAGGTGTTCAGTGTCATTAAGCGCAACCGATTGGTCTGAGACTCTATCGTTGTTCAAGTCTCAGCCTCTGATCCGCAAGCATTCGGCTAGATAACGTCAATTGCATTCAGCTTGGCCATATTTATTCAATTGTTCTTGAAATTGTGCCGGACAATACAGGAGGCACAATGAATAAACAGGCCAGTGTCAATAATAATTACAATAAAATCAGCTTCATTTTAATTATGGGCCCTCATTCACGATATCGTACTTGGCGTCCCCCTGATTAATTGGCTAGAACATCTCAAGTATTGAAATACGCGTGACTACGCGAAGAGGAATACTCACGCGAACCGTCCACTTCACGTAATAATCTAAACTTTCTAAAACCACCGCGTATTGTAGATTAATGCTTCCCATGTGTAAATAATGACCGGTAACCACGTGATTTTTACCCATAACGCGTTTAGCGCTAGCGCGCGCCATCATCGTCTGCAGCCGGCTGCCAGTGCCAGCCTGCTAGGTGGGGCCACATTTACATCGTTCCCGTTTCGCAAAACAAAACAAACTCTCAACTTTCCCGTCTTTGCGCAACGCTTAATCTCTGACCTCACAACACTCGATTTCCTCTCGCGATACCGCAAACGCTCTGCCTCGAGAACCACCAGCTCCCACAACTTTTTTTTTTTTTACTCATCACCAACGATCTTCAACATTGCGGCCGTTGCTCCGGCTTTTGTTTACTTTTTCCTCGTCCGCGCTGCATCTTCGCGATGACGGCGGTTTGGGCGTTTGGGCAACAGCCCATGGGGATGTGAGTTTTGCTTCTTGTGTCTTCTCTCTTCTCTACAGCATGCTAATATCTTGTCTTCACAGCAAGCCCGTCCCCCTCGACTTCATCCCCTTCTTCTCGACGACCAACGGCACACGTGTCGACGCTGATAAAATGTACGCCTTTGCGGAACCGTTGCACGCCAAAGAACCGAAACTAACGATGCGATAGTGACCTCAGCTTCAACCTCGGTACCCCCTCCACCATGGCCCTGACCCGGCCCGCTGCGTGGGATCGTGTTATGACACTTTCCCACAATGCGGCCGGTAAGGGTCGGCAGATCATGAAGAGAGTCGCTCTATACAACGACCGAAAGGCTCAGCCTTTCATGATCCGCCCCGAGGTCAATTTTACCATGCCGAACACACGTGAGGCCGTGGCGTCGGATCAATACGTGTCGCGCAAGGTGCGACGAGGAGCCAACTACCAGCCAATCTCTAGAGAAGTGGCGTTCTCAGGCAGCTCGCTAAGCCATGCGTTCATGCTTCAGGGACTGATCCAGGCGACCAGTAAGTTGACTCCATGGTCATTCCAAACTAACTTTTCACTAACCTGTCAAACTAGCCAACGTCGCCAACAACTACATGAACACTTCTTCATGTACCTCTTACGAGGATCGGCGCGCCGCCCGCCGGGGTATCTGCCAGATCACACCCCTCAAGCGCCGCGCCGATGTTCTTGGTGGTCACCCGGACGTCCCTGTTATGATCACTCCGACCGGTGGAAACAAGCTCGGGTTTTACTACAAGGTCCTGCCGATCATCAAAAAGGCGTACTCCAAGGGCAAGAAGGAGGTAGACGTTGCTACGGCTTCGATGGTCGGCTTCTCAGCCTTCCTTCGAAGCAGCCGTCGAAACCCTCGCCAGCACGTGGCGGCCTATGGTGTTCCCGAGCTTTCCGACATCTTGGACGATTCTGAGCCCGAAAGCCCCACCATCGTTCGACAGCCTGTTCTCAAGGCTGAGTCTCGGTCTCCCGCGAAGCGCCTTGCGCGTCTTACAACCCCCTTCTCCAAGACTCCTCGCGCCAACCGTCTGACTGAAGGCTTTGTCAAGCTTGTCCCTGGAATCTCTCGTCGTGGCGTCTTCACTACTCCTCGCAAGACCCGAAACTCTCCTGTTCCTCAGACCGCCAGCCCAGTCTATGACTTCGCTGTGAACTCGCTGAACTACTCACCCACCGCGTCTGAAGAAGACCTTCCCACCTCTCCCAAGGAGGGATCACCTGAGCACACCGGCGACATTACCTCTTCCCCTACCCGAAGCCCTGGCCGCACATTCCGCGCCCCGTCCGACTATGACTCTTCTTCTATTAATGGTGATGAGAGTATTCGAGGACCTCCTTCAACCCCCAACAAGTCGTCCCCTGTCAACTTCTCGCGTCCCATCGCGCCCACTCCTTCTCGTTGGATTCGTGCTGAGCCTGCTACTCCCTTTACTCCCATGCACCAGAGTGCAGCTCCTGCTACTCCCAGCCAGTCTGATTCACCTATTGGTCTTGCTGCTCTCCTTGCTCCAGACACTCCCAAGGCACCTGTCTGCACCTACGAGACTCCTACCGGTATTGACTCTATTGATTTTGGTGGTGCATCTCCCTTCCAGAGCAATGTCTCCTGGATGAACACCTCTGTTCAAGCCAATGAGGCCCATCGATCTCAAACCGTCAACCACGCGCGCCGCCGCCGATCCGAACCTGTTCTCCGAAAGCTCCTCGAGACTCAAGCTCGCCGCCGATCAGCTTCCCCTCAAAAGCTTCGATTCAAGTCCGACGATACCTTCCAGGATGTCATCTCTATTGCATCTCTCTTCGACCTCCCTTCTGCCGATGAGACCACTATTCTCGAGACTGCTCAGGATGACTCCGTCGAGACCGCTTCCTATGAGACTGCCAAGGAGACCAGCACTGCTGAACCTGTCACTACTACTGTTGACGATGCCACTATGGCCGATCCCGCTGTTGATACCACTACCGACGAAGCCAACGTTCCCGCTACTGTCACTGACTCTCCTGAGATCCGCATGGAAGACTCTACTCCTACCGACGACAGTGCTGTTTCTGAGATCGCTCCCGTCGAAGTCATTGATGAGGCCAACAGCAGTGATCCTACCCCTGCTCAGGATGCCGAAATGGAAGACACTGCACCCATTGCAACCGCCCGGGAGGTACAAGTCACCGATGCTGCACCTATCAACACTACCGATGAAGTCAACATGATCGACGCTGCCCCTGCCGCCGAAGCTACCATTTACGACGCTACTATTGACGTCGCTTCCGCCGAGTCTACCGTTCACACTGACGTCGCCGTCCCCAACCCTATGGAGATCACCATCACTCCCGCAGTCGAGAATACTCCTGCCAAGAACTCTACCGCCGACGTCGATGCCGAAATGTCAGACGAGGATCAACCCGCCGCCAACGAGCAATCTATAGTTGAGATTGACATGCGCGAGAATCCCGACATCTTTGGTGCTCACCCTTCTTCTCCCCCCGCTCCCATCCAGAACCTATCCCGCATGGCCAATGATGCCTGCGATGGCCTCGCTAAGATCGTGGTCACCGAGGAAAACGGAAGACTCTTCGTCCGATTTAAGCTGTCGGCACAATATGCTCACATGTTCCCCGCGAGTCAAGGTTTCGAGAACAATGATCTGGCATTCTCCCCATCCGCTATGGCGTCTACACCTCGACACAACGTCAACACCAACCAAGTTGCTTCGACCGATCTCTCCGCCCAGCACAACCCGTTCTCCCCAATCGTTGCTACACCTTCTCGAGTCTTCTCATTCTCGTCGCCTGTCAACGCAAGCACACCTACCGACATGGCCACTCCCGCTGAACGCTCTATCGGAGATCTCCTCCAGACTCCCAACGTCACTAGCTTTGGTACCACCAACGATGCTAGCCCTACCGCGTTCCAGACTCCTGAACTGCCTGAGTACAACGACAACACCCTTGTCTTCGGTGAAGCTGCTGCTACCCCTCAACCTGGCTCTACCAAGCGAACAACTCGTCGCCAGTCCGCTATGACTCCCCTCAAGCGAGCTACCGCAAACGCTATGACTGCTTCAAAGCTTGTTACTCCTGCCAAGGCTGTTGAACCTAACCACAACACTCCCAAGTTCGCTACGCCAATGGCTTCCGATCACGATGAGACTCTTGCCATGTCTTGGTCTGACATGGATTCTCCCGTCCAATCTCCATCCGAAAAGCACGAAGTCGCTCCTGTTCAAGATGAGCCTCTTACTTCTGCTTCCGTCAATCCTGTCGCCACCTCTACTCCTACTTCCGCTGTCAACGATGCTCCCGCCGAGGACGAGCCCGCTACCACCACTTCTACTGTTGACACCATCACCGATGCTCCTGTTCAAGATGAGCCTACCACTTCTACCCCCGCCGACACGGATGACATCGCTCCCGTACAGGATGAGCGCCACTCTTCTCCCCACGCCGAACCAACCACCAATGCTCCCGCCAAGGAAGAGCAAGCCAGTTCGCCTACTGCCACCCCCGCCGCCGTCACCACCACCTCCCCCATTACCTCCTCCACCACAACCACCAATGCTCCCGTTCAGGATGAGCAGACCACCGACTCTGTCGATGCTGATCGACAGTGGATGCACGACTTCATCAAGCGGTCGCAAAAGACCACATCGACAGAGTCCGGTTCTTCCATTCCTCCTCCCGTTGCTCCCCGTCAGCCTCTCGGGGACCGAAGCCCTAACAGGGGTAGTCCTCTGATGAAGCGCAAGCACGAGGATGGGAACTTGGGGGATGAGTCTCCTCCCAAGAAGGTAAAGGTTGATGAGCCCAAGGCTGCTGCTGCCCCCAAGAAGGGCAAGCGAACCAGAACAGCCCGGCACAAGGCCGAATTGGCCATCGACATGGTCGACACACCGACTCAGGACACAGAGTCGTCTCCTCCCGCCGATGCCAACCCCGCATCCCCTCCCACCACTCGCCGCTCCTCCCGACTTCGTGGCCAGGACAACACCAGCAG
>QGEC01000114.1:0-46450 GCA_004367155.1 Fusarium clavum | reverse complement strand
GGCTGGGAGGGGAGGGCGTTGAAGCGATCTCGTTTTCGTCAATTGAGGGGAGATGGGGACGAGAGATTGAGGTGAAAGAAGATGTTCTGGGATTGTGACCTCTGATCATGGTTGAAGATTCACCTATAGCTGGGATTGAATATGTAGTAGTTGTTGTTGTTGTTGAAACCGATGACGCTGATAACTCAGTCGCAGCTCATGAGAAGAGAAATAAGAGGAGAATGGCGGGCTATCAAAAGTATAAAAGACTCAATAGTCAGGCTGTGAATATGCTTCCTCGGACCGGGATAGAGGCAACCTTGATATGTTCAGCTCAGCCTGGTGAAACAGTCATGCATTCAATCTCAGCCAAACCAATAGAATATATCTTTAGATGACATGCATTCAGCAAGAGGGGATTCGACCAGTTTTTTAAATTCGCAGAGACAAAGACAAGAAGTCAAGAAGAAAGCATCGATGACCCCATTGTATCATCCCTCCTCCAGACCAAACTATCGATTCCCTCTACCCTGTTTTTTGCCTCCCCTCCTAGAACCCGACCTTAGGGACGAAAAGGCAACTAAAAGCCGTTCAGAAATTCAATTAACAATTCAAGGCCCGCCCGTTGCGGGATCATCGTTATCCGAAGGGCGGCGCGGGCGTTGTTTTACTTTAGCGTGCGCCGCTAAATAGGTACTTTGCCTCGCTACGGCCTCGTGATTGGGGATGTCCCTGGAAAGGTGGCGTTGGAGCTGCAAAGCTTGGCTTGGGAAATATTGGTTCTAACGTTAGCTACCTAAGGGAAACAGGTAAAGCGGGAGGGGGATTTGCATATTGGATCTGGAATTCCACTGCTGTCAGGGTCAGCCGATAATACGGTTTGAGGCTGTTATGGATATGCAACTATCGTCTCATTGAACCCTTGATTTATATCCCTCTACTGTATACTCTGTACCCTTCTAAGCATCATATCGCTACTATTCCCTCTCGTTGTGATAGATCGTCTATGTACATCCCTGATATTCTCAAGTATACAACTGTCGCTGGCTGACTCAATGCAAAACAAACACTACCACCATCAGTCGCTGCATGGGTATTGCTCTTCCACGTCATCTCACATCAACCAACCCTTCAGCTACCCTTCATCCAACTACTCCTGCCCCTCTGCTGCCTTCTCCGCATACGTCGGAGCTTCCAAAACTTCACCCTTATCCGTCCAGACAGCCGACAATTCTGTCTCAATCTCGTCTCGGCGCTTCTTCCATTCTTCCACTTGTGCAAGTCGTTCTCGGAGTTCCTGCAGTTCCTTCTCTACCTGCATCTTCTCGCGCTCAGTGCCGATACGCTCAAATTCCCATTCATCTCCTCGGTCACCCATACCAAGGACTAAGTTATATGAGTGGTACTTCTTGAGCGATGCTCGAGTTGAGATAGTGATAAGTGCTGTATACGTTAGTCAAGTGATATCATAAAGATAAGCAGAGTTGGAACTTACTGATGCCTCTCTCCTTGCATGTCTCGTACAGCAAACCCTCGACGTCACTCGAAACAGCGCTTGTGCCTTCATCGACAATAGCATACTGAGGCTCGTGATAGAGCAGGCGAGCGAAACCCATGCGCTGCTTCTCACCTCCGCTGAGAACATCCTTCCACTCTTTTCGAGTATCCCATCCACCTTCACGATCAGGCAGGTATCCCAATTTCGCGGCCTCCAGAGCATTCATAAGGTCATCCTCGGACTTGCGCTTCTCCTTCATGTCAACGTGACCATCAGGGTAGATGACTTGGTCACGGAGGGTTCCTGGACTCAAGTATGGCCGCTGAGGAAGGAACATGATTCCGTCTTGACCAACGTCCTTAGGACGACTGACCAATCCTCGGTATACTGGCCATAAGCCAGCGAGGATTCTTGAAATTGCGGTTTTACCCACGCCATTCGGTCCAGAGATCTAGATGTTGTCAGTGCACGTACGGAAGAATGGTCTGAATAAACTTACAAGCAGATGTTCGCCCCTTCGCACAATAATAGATAATGACTCGAGCAACTCCTCACCTCCCTGAGGCCATAGACCAGGAGCGACAACTGGCACATGCTCGAAACGAACTCCGTCAAACCCCTTCTGGATGGTTCCTGAAACATCAGACAGAGAGTATAGTTCGCTCTGTCCAGCTCGAGCCTGATAAGAATCGGCATGTACCCGATGTAATGTCGAGATAAGTGTATACACGCGGCTGGTATATCCTGCCAACTCTGACAGATCTTTGATTGAGTACATCATGCGACCACCTGCGTCTGCAAGTGAAAGCATAAGCCTCTTGTTCGTGATAAACTCCTTCATTCGGTTACGTTCTCGTCCTCCTCGTACTGCAGTCTCAACCATCTCAGCTCGGCCTCCAACACCACCCCATGCCGGAAGGAAGACGGGGAGTGATGCCAGTAGGTAGCCGTAAGCACTCCAGCTGTATTTGAGAATAAAATCTTCCAAAATATTATAGCGGATCTTGAGCATGTAAATACCTTCCATCCAAGATTTCAGCGACTTGAATTCGCGGTTCAAAAACGTCTTTTCAGTCTCGGCGCCACCGTAGAAGGCGACCTCCTCCGCGTTGGCAATGAGGCGGGCATGTAAGCTTCGGAAGTCACCCTCTTTGCGACCTTCGACTGCCTTTAGTTTGCCGAAGGGTGGCGAAAGTCGTCGCAGGATACTGGCAGTCAAGAAGTAATTGCCCATAAGACCGGTAATAGCCAAAGGACCCAAGGATCTGTAAAGCTGATAGTTGAAGACACACAAGTCAACAAAAGGCTTGCCAAGTGATGAGTAGATGTTGGCTGCCGCTGCGCAGAACAGTGTCAGATCTTGAGTGATGAACTGATCGGCACTTTGGCCAACACCTCCATCCAGATTTGAAAGCTTGTAATAGTTCAGATTATCGTTAAGGTAGAGGTCATGGATATATCGTGTCAGTCGCGTACGGAAGGCGATAGAGACTTTAGATTCAAGGAACTTGATCATGGCGTTTGTGTAAGAGGCAAAGCCACCGATTCCGCACCACTAAGATACGTGAGTTTCTGGTATGATTTCATCAGGTTGGTTACTTACCTTCAAGATGCCCCATAAGAAAGCCCTACCGTTTCCAGCGACTAAATCGCGTACAATCTCACCATCTAGGCGAGCGACAACCAGTGAGAGGTATGTTCTCAGCATCAGAAACACGCCGTGACTAAGCAGTAAGCCGGCTTCTTTGCTAGACCATCGCGGGATCATAATGCTCATCAGGCTTAGGAACTGGTGCAGGAAAGCGATATTAAGGCCAGGTTTCGTTTGCGCTGCTGGTACTGTGCCTTCCCGTAGACCAGATACGCGAGGAGGGTTCAGGAACAAACGTCGATGCGCATCAAATGTGAGAGGTTTGGTTGTGTTGATGACCACTTTTGACGTTCCATCTTTATATGGGACATAGATGGTTCGCGATCCATCCTTGTTGTGAAGCCATGAGTTTGTGCGCACCAGTTTGCGACCTTGTTCTCGCTCATGTCGTCGATTCTTCCACCATCGACGCCCTCCGACTCCACCAAGGACAATTGAGATCGCAAGGGCGAGTGTCGCGAGTAAACGAGTTGTGCGAGTTGTTCCACGCAACCTTGTCTTGATCTTACCCGTCCATTTATCGAGGAACGCGGCTAACTGCTCCTCGGCGGCAGTATGCCGCAGCGTTGATTGCCCGGCCATGAGAAAAGAGTGAATTGTGTACGAGCTTTGTGATGACGCTGGCTGGGTGCTTATACTGTGATAGTTGGAGTAGCTCCCCCACAACAACAATAAGGACCAAGTCTCTGAAGAGGCTCAGAGCGCTTTCTTTACGTGTCCATCAGCAAGAGCGTGTGTTATACGTGATGTCAAAGATTTGATGGTAGTATTAAAATGTGTGGTAGTTAGAAACCGTTTGGCTAAGACAAAATGTGGTTGAGGTTGACGAGTATCGAAGTAGTTATGAGCATGTGAAATACGGGTATCCGAGGCAAGTGGCACATGAGACGGCTTGCGCCTGCCTCCAACTGCAACCTGCCTCACCTAAGCTGCAGCCGACGGATGCGGCGAGCGGGAATGACGACACTGTGTCCAATCACATGATGAAAGAAAAGCTGGGGAAATATGGGGGAAGCATCTGAGCATCTGGACTTTCCTTAACCGATCGAGTTGACATCTCATTGGTTCGGTTAGTCTTTGTAGTGGACTGAACTTTGAAGACAATCTACCCTGGAGATACAACCATTAATCTATGTACGACCGTGATATCAACTCAAATCTCTTGACTAGGTACCTAGGTATACATGTTTGTTTCTTGTTGTATAGCACTCAACCATTTTCTGTGTCTTCTCTTTGATCTGTTTGTATTTAATACATATCACCATGACTATTCACGGCTAACGTGGGAGTTGTAGCAAGTGTTGCAGGAATCCCTTTGACCCCGACTCTCGTCAATAAAATATACGAAAATCCAGACACAACAGAACTTGTAATACCGTCGTCTTACCCAAGTCCTACACTGTTTAAGGTAGGTACGAGAACTGAATATCGATCTGCAGTTAATATCGTCCAGATCATACACGCTTACAGACAGCCTGGGGCCAAGGTTAACACGACTCAGTTTCGATACGCTAGTTCAAGGGGCCAACTCACTACCACGAACTTACCGTTCTTAAATCAACCGATGACACTTTTCCGTAAACCCACTCGTTCAAAGATCCAGCCTCACCGCGGGGAGCAAATCGATGGTGTGGTCACTACAGAAACATGCTCAAGGAAGCCATGTCCGGGTAAGCTTATAGTTGACTTGAAATACAGTACATCACAGCAAACAAGATCGATATGATATCCTAGGCCAAGCAGAAACACCAGCTGCAGAGACTCTCTCACCGGACCACAGCGACAGCGGGTATGCAGGTCTCTTAAGTGGTCAAGGCCGCCGGGCCCACGATGCATGGAGACATCACTGATCCGGGCGCCAACTCGGCCAATCATGGCGACTGATCTAGGATACTTGTCCCGGTCCGACAGGGATAAGGGCTCTTTCCGTGTCTCAGTCTTGAAAGAGAAGATGGAATTGAGAATTTGGGTTGGAGATGAAGCTGGATCACAAGGGAAATCTGAAAGCGATATGCGTGAGTAGGAGCATTGGTTGGACGAAAGGGTCTTGCTTGGACTCGAATTCTGGCAATGCACGTGAAGAAGCTCGTATGTATGGAAGGCTTGGAAGCTAAGGATTCAACGACTCAAGTAAAGCTATGGTAACATGAATTAATGAGCATCGTTGAATGACATTGCATGGGCCAGGGAGTAACTTTCGCTAGCCTCAATGTCATCCTATGCAGAGCTCCCAGTAACCCTATTCAAGATATCGCAACACACATAGGCACTGATCCGTACCGATTAACAAACACTTTAGGTTGCATGACACGATGAAACATCGAAAGAGCGTGCATCTCGTCCCGTACGTCAGTGGTCATGTAGCAGTAGCACACGGATGTGAGTGACATGGTGGCAGCAGCCTCAGTCAGTTCAAAGCGAAATCCAAATCCAAATCCAAGACCAAGACCAAAACGCAAGGAAGAAGCTTGAAAAGCTGGGGGAGAGCTTGGGCCCTTGGGGGGCAACGCAGTAAAAAAACAGAACGACCTGATTGACTGACAACAAATCTCATTTGTTTGTTTATATGTAAAGACCCGAAATTAAGCTCCTCTCTCATGCAGTACGGAACAGGACATGTTCATCAATGCTAAAAGGAGGGCCCCTCTCCTCAGCGCTGTGCTGCTGAAAAGATCATGGGCATGGTTTATTAGAGTGAAGAACGGATACCCATTAGCCATCCCTTGTTGGTGTGGGCATCAGTTCAGTGTACAGTAGGTTCCAGGTTACCAGCACCTGGTGATGGCAGCCCAGGCTAATGAGGTTAGTAGCTTTCACCCGATTAAACGGAGCTTTCCAGCAGACGATACGGTAAATTCGGTTGCATATAATGCTTGCAGGACTCGAGACTCCACCATGACAGTATTAATTAAAACCTTTGCTTTTAATGTTATGATAATCTGATTTCTCATGTACAGTAGAATGATCAGGTCGACATCAAGTAAGAGAGGGTAATGAATGTAATGTAGGTACATGTGCAGAGCCAGGACAGGGGTCCTTAGGCGCCGCACCGAGCCATGAGCGGGCCTAAACCAGCCATAGGACAGGGTGGTTAAGATGAGCTTGCCGGACACCATTATTAGCGGAGATGAGAGACAAGGGACGGTCTATCAGCTATCAGGAGATACCAGAGATCGTGTAGTTGACACTGTGCTTTCCACTATACATGAATGTATCAATACAGTGTCAATACTTCAAAGATCGACAGTATACGATACTACCCTACCATGATGGAGGGTCCCGGAGGGTTAATCTCGAGCCAAACTCCACTCACACCTCCCTCTACTACCCACCCCAGTCAAGCCCAGTCGAGCCCCATCCTCTTCGGCCTCTCTCATTCTATCCTCTGACCTCTCACAGGTTCACAGTCTCCCACCGTCCCCAGTGACCCTGCTGCTCACTGTTTCTAGCGGATGCCCCCCGGGCCAGGCTTCCCTTCCAGCACGTCGCCCACTGTCGCTGCACCCGCACTTTGCAAGCACTGCATCGCGTCCAGTCAATCCAATTCAATCCAGCCTTTCCAAATCGAAATCCAACCTGGACTTGACTTTTGCCTTTCTCATCCTCGTCTGCAGTCTAAACAACTTCCAGGGAGAGAGAGTTTGATAGAGATCCCCTGCGCGACCTAAGCTTGTTCTGCTCTGCTTTTCTCAATCTCTCCTAGCTGAGCCAAGACCAAGTTCACCTCTTAAAGGCAATCATCTCGCTTGCGCGCCAGGTCTTTTTCAGCCTCCGATCCTCTCTGGTCCCGTCTTCCGCTGGTCCTCCGTCTTTCTTCATTCTCACCGAGCTCCATCCCCGACCGACGCAATCCCCGATCAGCTTTCCTGTTGACGGATTCTGTCTCCAAGATTGAGACAAGTCGTCCATTCATTCACTCATTTTTGCGACCCTTTTTGGTCCATTCTAAAGTTTCGCTTCTTCCTCCCCGATTCTTGGTCCAGGCCGATTTCTAGCCTCCCCTGCCTTGGCCCAAACGCGCCGTAATTTCCCACCGTCGCCCTTTTACTCCCAGCGCCGACGAAACCTATCAACTATTTTGTACTCGCCATACCGATTGACTTCGTTTCTTGTCGCACCTTGAGCCTCGATAGGCTGCATTTGAAGAGTTAGGGACCGATCTATTAGACGGATTTGTTTGCGGTCAACGACGTGAGTACCTGTTACCTCTCACGCCTACCCGAGATCTTGCGCGGTTGCTTGGATAGCATGGTATTCAAGATTGTACTCGCAAGCTTATAGCTCTCACTTTGTGAAGTGACGGCTTTATGAAGCGCAGGAATCTGTTGTCACCACTCCTGATACATTGATATCCTGTGTCAGCCAACCTTCGCGATTGCTTCGTGCCTTACAAATCCCACAAAAACAATAGCTGACCGGTTTCCAGGAGAGAAAGCAAACATGTCGAACCAAAACGACGAGATTCAACCTCAGGCAACCTCAGCCGATGCTGAAATGTCGAACAAGGGTCAGTTATCTCCAGAGGAGGGAACGAGCTCCAAAAAAGGTCGCGGTCTCCTTAAGGTTCCCTCGAGATCATCGTCACAGCGGAACCAATCGTCACCAACATCGACTGGGTTGAGTGGGGCTACAGTCAGCGATCCCCGGAACAGTATCGGAAGCCGATCGAAAGACTCCAAAGGAAGTCTCCGGGCGCGACGACGGAACGGAAGTACTTCAAGCAACAGGACTGGAGGCGAAACTGAACCCACAAACACCGCTGCAAACACACAGCCAAACTCTCCTGTTGCCCCCTCACAGAAGAAGAAGCGTGGTGGTCTATTGGCTTTTCTTGGATGCTGTGGTACGCCTGAAGGCCCAGCTGGCAACGAGGAAAACAACGAAAACGTACACAAGCTCGACGTCCTACCGCCTCGCCCGACATCCGCAAGGTCGCGAACCAATACTCCTCAGGAACAACCCAGGCCAGTTACTGAGAGAGAGCCTCAAGTTACTGCCCCCGCACCGGAGCCAAAGGACGAGGCTACCTCATCAGGCCACACCAACGACGAAATCACAACGGCAGAGCGAGAAAACAGGGAATCGAAGCAATCGGTTCCCCCTTCAGTCACAGTGGAGCCCCCCAAGCCTACGCCCACAGAAGAAGAGCCTCAGGTGGCAGACAAGACGCCTAAGCCTAATAACGGTGACGTGGATATGCAAGATGCTCCTACTGAGGAGCTAGAAGAGGCACCTGAAGCCCCTGCAGTCGAAGCTCCAACCCAAAGAACGATACCGCCTCCCCCACCCCCAGGCCCTGCGGTCGTGGCACCCAGTCAGTTTACAGATGCTGGCCCATCAGCACCCGAACCGCAGAAGTGGTTGTTGCCCCCAATTGCACCAGAGCACAAGGGCAGAAAATGCCTGGTTCTCGACTTGGATGAGACTTTGGTTCACAGTTCCTTTAAGGTATGGTTATCAGCAATCTATTTGTCGTGGATATGCGCTAATTTCTGTCCAAGATCTTACATCAAGCCGACTTTACGATTCCTGTCGAGATTGAGGGTAACTACCACAATGTTTACGTGATCAAGCGACCCGGCGTCGACGAATTCATGAAGCGTGTTGGAGAGCTCTACGAGGTTGTAGTCTTTACAGCTTCCGTTTCTAAGGTGAGCCTTGCCTCATTAGTTGACAGACCAGGAGATTTACTGACAATGTGTAGTATGGAGACCCGCTCTTGGACCAGCTGGACATTCACAAGGTTGTTCACCACAGACTCTTCCGTGAGAGCTGTTACAACCACCAAGGGAATTACGTCAAGGACTTGTCCCAAGTTGGCCGAGACCTGAAGGATACCATCATCATCGATAACTCGCCTACATCCTACATCTTCCACCCACAGCACGCTGTACCCATCAGCAGTTGGTTCTCCGATGCCCACGACAATGAGCTACTTGACCTCATACCCGTCCTTGAGGATTTGGCAGGACCCAACGTCGCTGACGTCAGTCTTGTTCTCGATGTCACACTCTGAAGCATGACCGTTTCCTAACAACATTTTTACTTTGTCAAACATTTTTCCACGATTCGAACTACAACCGTTGATCTGCAGAGTTGCCATCATAGCGGAAGGCGTTTGGTTGAGAGCTTTCGTTTCCTGGTGTAGATGTACTATTGTCTAATCATACATAATTGAGCGGTTGGGATGGAACGAAACGAAACGAACCTCACCAACATGCTCAAACTTCCTTTTACAAAAGATACCTGGCGGTCTTTGGTCGCCACCAGCACGGAGGCCTTTTGCAGCAGGCATTTCCATTACATCTCGCAGATTCAGAGCAAAAAGATGGATCAGCATCAGGAGAGGCACGGGACACATACAAGCTCTTGATCTCCGGATACGGAGCTCAGTGACGGGTGGGATGTCGAGTTCAATACATGCTGGGCTGAAGAAACAGAGACAGGGCCTGTCGAGAAGGATTGAACACCTGTCATACCATCCATGTCGCAGGGATGAAAAAAAGAGCTGGAGGAGAACTCGACAGGTGCATGGATGACGCGCCAGTGATGCGCGAATGTTTTTTTGTTGTCTTGATTCCCTTTGTCTTATGGTTCCTTCCTTGTCTTTGATACTGCTACCGCTGCTTCTTCTCTCTTCCTTCTTGTTGTCGTTGTTTCTTTTTGATTATACACCACCCTTGATACATTCATATCGAGTCTGCGAGCGGACTCGAAAGCGAGCACGAGAGCGTTTGTTGTTGATATCCAATCCGCTTCACGATAGGATCAACAGGTGTAGAGGCTACAGCCATCTCTCCCATACATAGTCTCTCTAAATTGTAAAATTTCTTTTTACAGAATAATGGCCTTGAATGAAATAATCACTTTGTTTGTTGCAGTATCTTAATTTAGCTTGAAATGGTAAACTGTCGCATGTTTCTCAGCTTAATGAAGCTACTTGCAGTAAAGCGATCTGATGTGGAGCTCGTACCTACCTATTGTGGAGAGCTGTAGTCCCTTGGAGTTGGAGAGCTCAGTTCAGTTCACTAGACGCCACCGGAAAATCATAGCCCCGCCTCCCTCCTTTCTGGTGAATGTGGCCTCAACTCCCTAAGTGGTCGGTCCCCCATTTTACGGGGAGTAGCACAACCACCCAAACCATTAATTTAGGACCCGTCTCTCGTCTTGATCCTTGGTTTCCGTCAACGTTTTACTATCTATCCTCTCCTTTACTTTTCATTTTCGCGTTCTCCAGAAATCCTGCTGTGATTTCTCCGTCAACTCTTATTCTCCGGGTTTAATTCTTCAACAATGGTACGCTCTTAAACTTCGAAGCGAGAGTAATTGGCGATGCAAGCTGCGGAGCTAGTGTCGCATTGCGACTGAGCTCTTCTCTCTGGACTCGAAGCTTGTTGTATGATCGACGTTGATTCACTAACATGGTGTCCTCTACAGTCTTCTCCTCGTCCTTCTTCCCCCGTTAACGGCGGCGCTGCTGCCAGCGGTGCCAACATCGGCCGACCTTCATCCCCTGCTATCCCTGGTGGTCCCCGTACTGCCATCCGACGACGCGCTGCTGCCGACCAGAAGGAGAAGATTGCCAATGCTCGACCAAGCAGCACTCGCGCCGCTGGCGCCGGTGGTTCCAGCAGCACCATGCTGCGTACGTTATTCTGTCTGGACGACATTTAGACACATATATACTGATACCCTTTTGCAGGACTTTACACCGATGAGTCGCCCGGCCTCAAGGTCGACCCCGTCGTCGTCCTTGTCCTCTCTCTTGTCTTTATCTTCAGCGTTGTTGCTCTTCACAGTATGCTTTGCCCCTCACAATATGTGTCCAATACGTGTCCCCTAACTCAATTTCCAGTTATCGCCAAGATTACCCGAAAGTTCTCCAGCTAAACGGCTGCGACAAAAAACTCCAAATTTCACGACGAAACTCGAAGAGAAAGGGAGAGATGACGATATCTTGGGGACGGCTGCTATTTTTTGTTATAAACCATGATGCGGCGTATGGGCCTTTATTACACACATGAAAGCTATGTGATGTGAAAAGATGCGCCATATTCAGCAATTGGGAGAGGATTAGGTTAATACGGCCACACCGGAAGTTTTGTTTGTTTGGTATTGCGGTTTATGAGGGGAGCCTTTGTATTATATCTCGGGAAAAAGGGTCCAAACCGACAATCTGGACTTTTGACTGTTTTGACGCACAAACATTGTACCTCTGTCGACTACGAATGTGATATGCAAGGGATGTGTGCCACTAAGTCTTGAAGACGCAGATGTGTTCCATTTCTCAATTGGGCCCGTGCTGATACACTGAACCGGCTGCGTTGATAGGTGGGAGGCAAGTCAAATATCGTGTTTGAACGTCCTGCTAATCTTCAACCTCACTTAACGAAAAGGCAGAGCACCGATATAAATTCCGTAGAGAGGAGCAGATCAAGGAAACCATTCCTGCAAGTTAACGTAATCCGTCTGGTTCTATATACAGGTGCAAATACCCGAACCGTCCAAAATTTCCCTATACCGTCTTAAACCTCAATTTGACCCTCGTTGGACACTTGCTCAAATGTGTCTTCATATCCCTTAGGCAATTCTAGAAGAGAGTCAGCATCAAGAATACTCCTGTTTCATGGGTTATGAGTGAACGTACTATGAGCTGTAAGCTACAACCATAAGATGCTGCCTCTGTCGAAACTTCAAAAAACTTCGCGGCTGCACTAATTGGTGTCAAGTATTCCACCGTAGGTAGATTTGACCCTTAGCTATGATGGGCTTCGCAGTGCGCATCCGTAACTTCACTCAGCGTTAGGAGGCAGAGGCGAAGGAGAGTATGTCCTCTCAGCGGCCACATCGGGACGGCGCCTCTCGTCAAGCACCTGACGGAGTAGAGTTTCCATCGCTCTCATGCGCTCATTGTTCTGATCGACGAACAAGCGAAGCCAGGCGTTTGTGACCTCTTGAGCTTGGTTGATTTCTTGAATTTGATCTAGAGCTAGGCGAGTGTCTCGAGCCTGGTCATCCCGAGCTTGCTCTTCGTCTTGAGTGTGGTCTTCCAGAGCTTGCTTGACACACTGATTAATGACTCGAGCTAGGTCACCTGGAGCTTGGTTGATGTTGTTAGCATCATCTTCCAGAGCTTGGTGTAGATCAGGAGCTTCAGGCTGTTGAATTCGTATCTCGGGCCGTTTCATCACTTCGCGGAATAGAGTAGCGAGTTCAAGCCATTCAAGAATCTTGTCTCAGTATGTGGTAAGTAAGGGTTAGATATCGAAGAGGCATGATATAATGTGACTTACATCCTGGCCATTGTTCATCAGCACAGCCGCTTCTTGCAGCCGGCGCCCAGCTTCAACGGCATGGGGAGGGAGCTATACAGTCTGTCAACGCTGTTGCATTCTGTAAGATGGGAACTCAAGCGTACTGGGGGACAGCGCCGTCTGCCGATGGCACATTTGTAACAAGACCTGACAGCATTTGATGCTGGGTATCGACGTTAGCAAAATTCTCCCTCACTAACACGAAGGGTAAACGAACAATGCTGATCCAGGCAAAAGAACTCTGATCCCTCATCCACCATCTTGGTGGCGTATTCTGCGCAGGGGTCTCTGGCTGGATTGCCCGGGCTAGGGTTGCGTCTGGCTCTCTTCTTGGGAGGAGACTGGTAGTCACTGTCACTCTGTTCGAGCTCGTTAGGCCCAGACGGGAAGTAACTGGCTTGCTGTGGAAGATATTTGGTTAGATTTGGGGGAACATATCGGTGATATAACTCACAGATTGGCCTCGTTCAAACTCTTCATGGCGATAGGGGCTCATGCTGAAGATAGCCTGAGAGGTTACTTGATCTTGTATGAGATTGGTAACAGATGAAGGTGAAGGTTTGGAAGAAAAAGAAAGAAGGTCTGTGAAGAAGCCAGAAATAAGTAAAGAACGCTCTTAGAGTAAGCGAAGAGCTAAGCGATTCTGATTCACTGATCTCTTGGTCAGTGATTTAGCAGTGCCGGAGGATGAATGGGGTTATATGGCTCCACCACAGGCACTCATTCTGAACTCTGCAATTTAGTGATAGCTGTCAAGTGAGAGAAAGATTGGCCAAAGATGTAGGAGCACAGAATTAGCTAGAACTCCAGACTAAATTCTTGCTGCCTAAATAATCAAATGGTATCTCACCGAGATGTGTCCAAGTTCGTACCTTGAGCAATAAGCAAGGAGAAGTGGACGATGGTTTTGATATTGGTATTAATGAACGCTGAAAGAGCTATTGGAATCAGGACAAGAAGTGACATGTTATTCTAGATTGTAGCAGATCAATAGTAACCCTAAATTACTTGGACAGAGTGCTTTGGTATCGATGGAGTGAAGGATTGACTGGCCTAACTGCCACCCCTTTCACCTACCACATGCATCCGAGACAGATCCCCAAGCCTCGAACACTCCGGAGCTATTCAGAAGTTAGAATCTCCAAGCACCTAAGCTATTCATCCTTCAGCCCGATCCGGATCGCTTTAACAAACACTCTCGCCTTACTCATAGCCACCATAGTCTCAACCACCATGTCCTGGTGGTCTGCTGCTCCATCAAAGCAGACTTCAAAGCCTCCAGACGCTTCGGAACGTCGGACTCCTTCTTGGAAGAATCAATCAAAGCCGCCAGTCCCTTCAGCCGCTCTGTATAATTGTTGGGCTTCACTATCAAAGCATCATCCTCAGTCTTCTGCCACTTCACATCGACGTTGGGATTCCCCATGAAAGCAACCTTCTCAGTCTTCTGTCCCTTGGCAACGCTGACGGGCTGCTTCATAGTAGAATCTTTTACATGCTTCTGCCACTCCGCTTCAATGTTGGACTTCTCCATGAAAACATCATTCGCGATATTCTGCCGCTTCCAAATACTTGCAGGCTTCTTGGATGCCTTGTTCTCGGTAGCCTGAGACTTGTGAGTGGCAAAGGACTTCTCCTGACTCTTTGAGTGCCGCCAGGATGCTCGACCGATACGTTCTGAGATGAAGAGGCCGGCATCTCCGAAATCGTGTTCGGATTCTTCATAGCATCCTCCCATTTCTTGAGCTACTCCGTGTCAGTTAAAGATCTAAGCCGTTGTTGTACTAGAACTACTCACCGATTTGCAAGACAAAAGATTGTCAAGAGCTGCCTTCTCAAGTCGACGCGAACCTTCAGGTCTATGCATAGAAAATGGCCCCTGAAAGTCATTAGCTTCAACTGCGTCCTCAATGGAAGCGGTTATACTTATATTGTCGTGCTCCGATGCCATCGTGATCGACGCTTTGCCCTGGGGAAGTGAGTATGTTAATACAAGAAAAGATTGAGATTTACTTAGACGATATAGACCGGAATATATACTCCCATCTTATAATGAAAAATCGAAGATAGCCCTAATCGCATGTGTTGGCAAACAGAAACAACAGGCGGATGTGTCACATATTACGTAGTACTCCGTAGGGTGGCTTCTCGTTTGTGATAGCAAATTGATGACAATTCGCATGTCAGTCATGTTTGACTGCAACTTACCGCCAAATTTGCCCTCTCAGGTCAAGCAATATGAGTCGTGTGTTATTGCATAACGTGGGTATCCTAGCTAGCATTTGCGTTTATAGAGAAATCACATTGTTTGAGACTTTAGCTTCCCGACGGACCTGATGCATCACCCCTATTCATCCTCAAGCTCTCCTCCATTGCCCTTTTCAGCTCCTCGTCATCGTCGTCTCCCGCGTTTGCTGAGGCCTTGCCCTGAGCCATCTTCTGTCTGTACTCTTCCTCTGCCAGACTTTGCTTTTTGACATACTCCATTACAATATCTTCTTCTGTCCGCTGGCTGCTTTCCTTTTCCATAGCTTCTTTAGATGCTGCTATCGCACGCTCAAAATCCTCATCATTTTCCTCCCTAGGAGGCAGCGGTGGTGGAGACTGCTTTTTAGAAGCCTCAATGGCTTGCTGCAGCTCTTTGTCGTCGTGGTTGGTAGATCCTGCAGATGGACCAGACGTGGCGTCCGTTCCGCCGGACGCTGACATCTTAGAATATTCAGGCAGAGCCACATCATTACCCAGACTCTGCTGAATCGCCTGCTCAACAAGGGCCTGGTACTCCTCATCAGTAATCTGGTACTCGGCATCTTTGAAAATGGAGGAGTCCTTCAAAGGAAGTGGTGGGGCTTCGTCTGATTCGGACCTTTGGCGAACAGCATTGATGCTTTCGCGCATAGCTGCTTCCACCTGAGCATCTTCCTCAGCATTGCCGCGTGACGTCTCTTGTATCGATGCCTGAATAGCCTTTTCAAACTCTTCATCTTCAGAAGAGTGCGTTGGTGTGTTCGAGGCACCACTTGACTTTGAGTGGGGAACTGAGGTGCCCGAATTCTTTCTCTCCCATGCTTCCTTGTCAGCATGTAGCTTCTTCCGTTCCTCGAAAGACATGTTTCTAGTATGCAGCCATCCTGTCCTAGGGCGCTCATGTACGGCCTCTGAACTGTACTGTTGAGTTTCCTCTGGTTGCTTTCCTGCGACATTGTCCTTCTTCTTCCATCGGTAGAACTTGTCGAGATCAGATGTGAAGTTGTGCCATCGTTGAACAACGTCATTTCTTTCCCCGGGCGTTGCCTCTTGCATTTCGTGCTGGCCCTGGACAGCTCGCGAAGAGATGATGTAGTTTTGAACACTCTTGGAAAAGTATCTGCTGATCTCGGCATCGAGACCCTGCATGGTGTAGGCCGGGATAGACCAAAAGCCTATGAATCTTTTTAGCAAAGCACAAACGTTCACTTTCCGACAGACTTACCGGCTGCTGGCTTTGCCACTATACCTCCGATGCCCTTGCCAAAACCTTTGATCAACCCCTGCATTCCCTCCTTCTCTGCACCTTTCAAGGGTTGCGTAACGAGGCCAGTTATGCCATCAAACACACCATAACCGAATTCCTTACCTGCCACCATGAATCCAGAGCCAACACCTGTTACTTTATCAACAGGTCGAACAGTTTCGTCATTGTAAAGTTTTGGCATGTTCCTGAACCCTCTTGCTAGTCCAAGGCAAAAGTTCATCGGCGTCCTGGCACTGGTGGTAACTACACGGCCAACTCCCCTGCCTGTTCCAACAGCTGCATCCATGTAGTTGACCGGCGATCCACCTCGATCTTTGGCAGCATTGGCTGCTTGCTTCATGTGCTCTTTCCAGGATTTTTGATTGGCAGATGCTTGAGTGCTGGACTGATCGGGCGATGCCGGCCCAGATATACTTGATGCCGTATCGCTCAAGGTACGCTGCGATGCGTTAGAATGAGACGTCGTCGGGGCTGCAGACTTCAGCGTTTCAGTATCTGCGAGGCTTGTTACAGAAGTTGATTTCTGATCTGAAGTGATGCCCTGTGGTGCAGCCAGTGATGTCTCGCTCTCTGTCGCAGGAGGGTTTGCAGTGTTTGACGGTGTCTTCTCCTTTTTCTTTGGGTTAGACATGCTCTTGAAGAGCTCTCTGGGCATATCGGCTATAGCCATTCCAATGCCTCCGATGTCAGTGACAAGCGAAAAAGCGCAAGCAGAAATCGGGTCCGGCGGCTGCTCCTCCGTTCTGTACTCCCTCATTCGATACAGCTTCAGATCAGACCATTGCAGTATGCCTTGTTCCACCAAAACGGCAGCAGCAAACGCACTGAGCCGTACTTGAGTTCTTCTTACACGCCACGCAGCGGCCTTGCTCGGCGCCAGAGTGCAACGTAATTTGTCCACCTCCAGATGATCGTGAAAGCTCTTGCCACCAACGTCCGTTCCTTTCTCTTCTCGAATTTTCTGACCCATGACCTTGGCCTGCTCTAAGGTCTCAGGCTTGATGCAGAACTTGATGGCTTCAGCCAGCTTTTCTGCAGTTAGTTGCTTGTATGGAATCGGTTCAGGTCCTGCATTGGCTTTGGCTATCATAGCACCCCAGAATGGCTGATCTCCAAAGAAAGGAACCACAAGGGTAGGTTTTCCAGCCTTGATACCAGCAGCGGTAGTGCCAGCACCACCGTGATGTACCACGCAGGAGACATGTTCGAATAACCAGTCATGAGGAACATTGCCCAGCATGAAAACTCCATCTGGTTTGCCAAGATCATCAGCACCAAGCCCACCCCAGCCTTTCGAGACCAGAGCTCTGACACCTGAAAGTCTGACTGCCTCAAAGATCATTTCGGTCATAGCGTTGGGGTCATCGACTACAATTGAACCAAAGCCAATGTATACTGGAGGAGGACCATCGCGTAGGAAAGCTGCCAAATCAGGGTCGGGTGTGAAAGACGAAGCTAGGTTGAGAAAGTAAAAACCAGAAACATCAATGCGTCGTCCCCAATCGTTGGGCTTGGGAATCAAGGCCGGTGACCTATAATTTGTTAGTGGTGACCCTGTGGTGGCTTAAGAGTACTTGCCAGCAGTATGTCCAAGAGATTTTGAGTCTTGATAGAAGCCCAGGTGCCCAGATCATTGAGAGTGGAGGAAGGTCAAGCGCCTTCTTACGAAACCTGTTGATGACATCTCCCAAGCCTTGCCATGTCATCATTTCTACCAGAGTATATGACATATAATTCGTCATCACATCGTCGGTATTTGATGATTGAATGTTGGCCAAAGGATGGGGGAAGGCTCGCGTTGGTGACCAAGGCATGCTGGTGGCTGTCAGTGGATATGCTCATAAGAAAGCGATATAAGATACTCACGTAAACATCATGTGAACAGGGATACCCATCTTTTCGGCAATATGAACATGGGCGAAGCTAGGGGGGTTTGCGATGATAGCATCGGCAACGAATGGCTCTTGGCCAGAGTTGCCTGATACCAATGAAATGTCCAAGGGCGCGTTGGAGGCATGAGGTTGGGGGGCCGGGCCGAGACCATCGCCACCTTCAATACATGATCGCCAACAGCCCATGAGAATCTCTTCAATGCCTTTGCGTCGCTTGCTTACTTCACCACTGGTGATGGCATCAAACCCGGGCATGAGACCGGGATGCTTGACCATGAAGGCCATCAGCTCAGCAGGATCTCCTCCGATACTAAAGAATTCGAGGCCATTTTCCTCAACAAAAGTCCGGAAGGTAGGATGAGTAGCTATTCGCACTCTGTGTCCATATGTATCTTTCAAAACCTTAGCTAAGGCGACAAACGGTTGGACATCACCTCGTGATCCGACGATCTGGACGACGACATTGAGTTTTGGTGGCGGAGTTTGTCCAGGTCTGCCTCCGAGACTGGGAGGAATATAGGCGGGAGGAAGGTCAGGTCGTTCGGGCTCAGGAGCAAGTTGATCTTGTAGAGTTGGCGCAAGGAGGTCGGCAAGTCTTCTGTTCTTGGCATTGATGTTGATATTGACTCGACCATCACCTGGAGTACAATGGTTAGTCTAAGCGCCAAAGCGTATTTATGCATACATAGAAGGATCATGGATTAAGGTTTACCTGTTACTTTTGCACCAGCATCAAAGCCATTCTGCGAGAAATGAACCTGATCATGGTTCTCTCCGTATGGAGGCGGCGCTGCCTCGTTATCGCCGGCGTTGATATCTGGTAGTTGTAGGTCGTTGGAGGGTACAGCAACGCCTGAGCTATCGCCATGGCGGGGTTGTTGCTGCCGACCCGCAGCAGCTTTCTCGTCGACGATTCCAGCCATAATAAGCGACTGAATCGCAGGTATTGGTAGATGGGATGTTTAGATTGCTTTGATCATGGGGTATAAAATTTCGAGGGATCGTCGTGTAGATATAAAGAATGAGATGTTGTAGAGTAGAGTTTCAAAGGGTCTTGTTAGTGGGGGAAGGAAGTTGAAACGAACGACGTCAGCGGGTAGGTACGAATCAGGAACGCGACATGGATCTGGGTCTGGAGCTCTAAGCCACAGTCAACAACTCGGACTCGGATCCTCTAGTCTACCTAGGTAAGGTATTGGGTGTTGCCCTTTTGGGACAATTATCGTCGGTCTTTCAGTTCACTTACCATGACAGTCTTTCGGTCTTTTTTGTTGTGATTATGATTCACTGCATATTCTAGAGGGTTTGTTCATTGGCAACATAATGACTTGACGTGGCTCAATCGGCGTTACGAATTATCTTAACTGTCCCGAATCAACGGTTGCGATAGAAAATCAACTAAAAAAGAATATGCGTGGATCTATACTAACACTGAACAAATACGACGGAAATAAGGTACTGATGAGCTACCTATGCCTTAGGCCCTTAGGTCCTTGGGCACAACAACTCACTCTGGATTACACCCCGTAGCTCGGTCTTGATGATTGAAAACGATGACAGTAGCTACTAGCTACACACGTAGAAAGACTGTAATTATTACTGCAGCCTACTAATAATTGACTTTGCAATGTAGTGATAAGCCGTCCGTGAAGCTTCCGAGTCCAGTCTCCACCATAGCTTCATGACTCCGCTAATCGAACAGCTTCCGATTTCTTTCAACTAGGTATACCTACACCGCTGGGTATTATTATATGCACGTATAAACAGAGCCTCCTGGCCTATTGTGTTGCCCAGAATGCACTGCCACTCAATAGAGGAAATGTTGTGTCGTGATAGCGATGTGCTTAGTAACAACAAGACAACGTGGCCGAGTGGTTAAGGCGATGCCCTGCTATCTCTATGAGACATCATAGGCATTGTGTTCGCACGCGTAGGTTCGAATCCTGCCGTTGTCGACAAACCTTTTTGACCTTCTCTTTATGAGAGGGAAGTCCTTTTTGGAACTGAGGTGAGAGAGTTCCGGCTCTGTATCAGGTGTGGCGCTTGATATACGTTGGGAACGCTACAGATGAGATAGAAGATAGATTTCAAGTCACGGATTCTTACGTACTTGAGATACTTCCTAATTACAGTTTATCTTTATTTAAAGTTGCCAAATGTGTTCTGGGTAGCCTATAATTGTACTCTTGATATGTCAATCCTAACCTGAAGCTATAAAGCATCTATGTCTTTAACGACACTAGCTGCAACCCAATCTCAGATCGACTTCAAGGGAAAAAGACAGGTACTACCATCTCCGCCCCTACAAAATGATAACAGTAACTAGATCCTGCTTTCAGGGCTTCAGATAACGTCAGTAATTTTTCAATGTGAGGGGTATCTATTGTCAAATCTGGAGTCGCTCTACCATCCGCAAGACAACGTGGCCGAGTGGTTAAGGCGATGCCCTGCTATCTCTTCTGAGACATCATAGGCATTGTATTCGTACGCGTAGGTTCGAATCCTGCCGTTGTCGGATAAACTTTTTGTCCCTAATCGGGATAATTTTGTTTTTTGCCTTGTCTTCTTTATAAATGTCCGTAATTTGGCTTCGTTTCGATGATATTAGGCAGGGGCCGTCCCGTGCGTAGCTCCCGCTCACATCACTGGCTCCAGGGACGGAATTGCTCACGAAGGACTTTATAGTTCAACGACACCAACGGAAGAATAACAGAATGAAACTTGGGGGCTTGAGCCATCCCTCCTTGTTCGCAGTTCTTTCCCAGACTGACTGATTAACATGATCTACCAACCCTAGAGAGCTGAAGAAAACTTCCGATAAGGCATATCGTAGTAACATGAGATCTCGTCTTGCATCCAATAATAATGGTTCATAAACCACAGTAATCTAGACCCCTTTCCTTGCTTGACTCTCACTGTGAGAATCTCTTCTAAATCGCTGGCATTAATATCCACTTACCGGACGGACGGTGTAGAGTCCCAAGCAGGAGTTCTTCCGACCGTCTCAAATTGTTTGTAAGTTTGATGGGTCTCTGATAAAGCAAAGACACGGAAGAAACGAAACTCAAGCTTTCATCGAAACAATATCCGTACAGTCTACGGAGTAAATGATTCAAACTTTATGCGGGATATCATGTAGATCTATGGTACGTTAAAATCGACTTGGCTACCGCTACTTTGGTTCAACGGCGCAAGATGCCACGATCTAATCAGAGATTGATAACGCGAGTTTCATCTACAGCCCGGAAATCAATTTCCTACCCGTAGATGAACCTGGTCGGCAGTTGAGACAGTTAAATGGAGACGGAACATTTGTAAGTTTATTGGTCTCTTGACTAATCATACAAAGGGAGAAAAAACCAAGAATTGTAACTGACCGAGAAGGAATTGTCGCCGAGATGAAAGGGACCATGCTGGAAATCCACCGAGGATGTCACCCATGGATGATATCTAGGTAGATACGGATACAGCACAGCACCCCTGGTCATTCTTTGACTGCAAGGGGAAATCTCGGAAGGAGTGGTTTGTTCCCTGCTTGGAAGGGTTCCAGAAGAACGAAGTATATGGCATGGTAGAGTAAGCAGGAATGGATAATTGTTCAACCAGCTTGAGTATAGCCTCAGTTGCAACGTCAGTCACGTCGTAGTCAATAAACACATGACGAGTGAATAAACTCTAATTATCGGAATCATGTCGCTGCCTCAAAAGAAACCAAGTGGGCTTCCCGAGTGGGATAATCTTGTTGGTAAAAGCTAGAGCCAGCAGAGTGACCTACCTCTTTACTCTGAAGAAAAGACTCCACCATGAGAAATGGGAGGTGAAACAGTGCATTTTTTGCCTCAATCGAAATGATGAAGAGACCCAGCACAGACAATTTAGTTGCAACAGTGGGTTGCCTCACCTCAGACTCAGACTTGGACTTAGACCCTGCTTGATCTGGACAATGGCCGACAACTGAGAATGAGACAGAAGCAGTGACGTTATTCTAAGCTTAAACATGGTAAAACTTTCTAGAGCACAAGGGGCAGGAGATTGTTTTTTCATGCAAAGTAAAGCTGAGAAACAAAAAAAAGAGGCGTCTATCAATCTTGAAGCTAACGTTGACAACCGTCTCTTCCGTTAACCTTCTTTCACAACCTTGTTTTTAGGTTATTGCAATTACTCTACTGTAATAATTACATATGGATCTCAGGTGCTGTACGTGGATCATAGCGCCAAGAGCATTGTTAATATCAGTTTGGCCCCAGCATTGCTACTGTAACTGTACTCCATTAATTCCCCAGTATCGGTTGGGGTAGAACGGACGAATTCATAACCGATTGTGTTAATGTGCCAAGATGTGACAGAATAGACTACAGAGTAACCTTCTCTTCTTGGTTGTGTGTTATGCGAACATGTTTGACATGACGATATTGACTCTTGTTGCCAAGTTATTAAACTCAATGCGTATGAGGAATGTAAACTACTTGCAACTAAGGTAGTTTATGGTACTACCTCTATCAAACATCGTAGGCTATGCTATCAAAGGAATATCCCCGCTACACCTCAATCCTTTGCACCTGTTACTGAAACAGAGCAGAGGCATGCAGAGGCAAGATAACATCTCGTACACACGCAATTTAAGCAGTGGACCCTATGAATTGCTTTGCCTCGTTTTGAAAGCACGTATACATGCCATTGGCTGTGCCGGGTCCTTGTTTAGACTTTACCAGGGAAGTCTTGACATGTCGCACTAACAAACATCCTCCATCAATCCCATCGCAGCACAGAGAAGCCATGACCAAGGTAACGGTACACGGTCCGATTTTATCGATCCTGGTCTCAAGCCAAGAGAAGAGTATCCCACAGAAACAAGATACAGTAGTCTACTAGATATCCTTGGCCGAGTAGTTCAAAGTTTAAAAGAGCCGCTCCGCCCTTTAGATCAACATCCGGTTGCTACTCTACTCAGCTCTTCAGCGAAGACAAATACTTTCATTTCTCCCACTTTATACGCTCTTTCTTTCTTTCTACATTCATTACATTCACTCATTCATCTTCATACCCACCATGCGTTGCCAAATCCTCGCCTCTGCCCTCATCTCGGGGGCCATGGCTGCCCGACCTTTCCTCGACCAGCCTGATACTGGTCTCGACCTCGTTGTCGGAAACCTCACAAAGGGAGAGCTTCCCAGTCTCGATGCCATGATTGGTCTCCCTGACTTCGAGTGGGCTGCCCAGAACTACCTCCCCGTTGAGAACTTCACCTACTACCGTAACGGTGCCGCTGGCGAGTGGTCTTACCGCAACAACCTCGAGTCTTTCCAGCGTTACCGCTTCAAGCCCCGTGTCATGGTTGATGTCACCAACGTCGCCAACACTCTGCCCACTACCATCCTGGGCCACAACTTCTCTGCTCCCTTCTTCATTAGCCCTGCTGCCAAGGCTGGTAACGCCCACCCTGATGCTGAGAAGAACTTGATGAAGGGTGCCGCTGAGGGTGACATCCTCTACATGCCCGCACTCTACGCCTCTCTCACCATTGAGGAGATCGCCAAGGCCAAGGCCGAGGGCCAGGTCGTCTTCCAGCAGCTCTACCTCAAGACTGACAACGACACTGCCACCAAGCAGCTCCTCGAGCGCTCTGAGAAGGCCGGCGCTGCTGCCATCGTCTTCACCGTTGACTCTGCCGCCAACGGTAACCGTCACCGTGCTGCCCGCTTCGGTGTTGGTTCTGCCAACACTGACTACACCTACATCACCTGGGACTACTACAAGAAGCTCCAGAAGATGACCAAGCTTCCCGTCATCCTCAAGGGTATCAACTCTGCTGCCGATGCTAAGCTCGCTGTCGAGCACGGTGTCCCCGCTATCATCATCTCCAACCACGGTGGTCGTCAGGTTGATGGCGCTCCCTCTCCTCTCGAGGTCGCTCTTGAGATCCACGAGGAGGACCCTGAGATCTTCAAGAAGATTGAGGTCTACGCTGACGGCGGTGTCCGCTACGGTGCTGACATCCTCAAGCTTCTGTCTCTCGGTGTCAAGGCTGTTGGTCTTGGCCGTCCTTTCATGTACTCCAACATCTACGGTGTTAAGGGTGTCAAGAAGGTCATCGACATCCTCAAGTACGAGGTCTCTGTTGATGCCGGTAACATTGGTGTCACTGATCTTAAGAAGATTGACACCAGCTACGTCAAGTGGCAGTACAACAACTGGGGTATGTAAATACTGCATGGCGCTGGACGTTGAGCATTGATACCTGTATATACACCCATCATTTTTCAAGTGTTTATATTTTTATTCGTATAGAGAGCAAAGAACAAAAGGTTCAAAACCTATTCATGACCTAAATCTGATCAACCTTTTGACGTGAATGAAGTGATGGTGTTGACATCTGCATGTTTTGGCTGTGACTTATCAATGCTTCACGGGCGAAAGGAAGATATACAAGGGACATTGATCGCTGACAACTGGCAACCTTAACAAACCCGAATATTGCATACGTAAATCGACTGTCTCATTCGTCGAAGACAACCATGCATCATGTAGACTCAGCTCTGAAACATGCGAGGCGTCCTCTACTCTGCACCGCGATGGATTCTTCCGTCTTGGCGAAAACACAGGCATGTTGACTACAGTACAGTATATCTCAGCTCATTTGGCTGAACTATAGAAATTTAGAGCATCGGAACCCTATCAAAATTTACCTAAGCAATCTTGTTCTTCCTGGACCGAGTTACATGTGGTATAGCAAAATTGAGTGGAGGAGAGATATCCCGTCTTGTATCTCATCCCGGCTCGGATCCGGCCTCCTCCCGGGCTTAGCCGGAGCGGAAGTCCGGGGACCAACGATATCCCCTGTTGCATCAACACCAACAAAAGTAAACATGCTCTCAGCTGAGGTTATAAGACGTGTATCCTAGTCGTACATCCTCGCAGCTCCAATGTCTTGCAGCTACCCATGTGCCGATAACCAATACTCATGAATCAGGTGGAACAAAAGGTCTCTCAGCTGTCGTGTTTTGCAGTTGTTCAACATGGATCATCCATACAGATATATCCTTCATGGGGCGGAATGTTCCTAGTTGCCGCTTGAGAGGAATGGTAGCTACACGAAGATGAGGGATAAATACCTAGGGTTCTCTTGAGATCTGTTTAACTGTTCGTTTCTTCGGATTGGATCTCGTCACTCGGCTTCTCTGCTCTTCTTGTCCATGTCAATTCTACAAATTCTTTGTGCATCGATCGTACAAGCATCAATCTTACTCCTAATCTCCCACAATGCCTGGATCTATCAAATCCATCAAGCGTAAGCCGACAGCCAAGTCGGCTGCCAAACGTATTGGTCGAATGTTCAAGCGTACAAACACCGAAGACCCTGGAATGACCGTCGCTATAGAGACCGGCTCTTCTAAAGTATCCTCTGACGCACCACGACCTTCGACGTCTTCCCGATTCTCAATAAGCTCGCGTTTCGGATCGAAAGATGACGCTGAAGCAACGCCTCGCGGGTCCAAGGACCAGTCTCGAATTTTCGCATCGTGGTTTGATCCTGCTACTCCCAAGAATGAGAAGAGCCCTGAAGTGATGGCTCCGCCACCTCTGGTTTCTGCTTACTCGGAGCCTGTGCTTGACCATGGCAAGCCAATTGTGCCTATGATGTCGACCGAGTTGACCAAGCATCTTCAGGCTGAAGCTCTCCCCTCGCCTGTACAACAACAACCTATGAGAGAGTCAAAGACGACTGACACTCCGCTTGAGGGAAACATCGAACCTATGAGTGAACCGGAGAAGATCGACCAGAAGGCCCAGAAACAACCCCAGCCGGAGGCCAGACCTTTGCCATCCCCTCCGAGACCAAAAGTTGTGGCATACGGGCCTGAGTCTCCCATCATTCCCGTATTTCCTAAAGAAAAGCCCAAACAGAAGCGGAACCCTACTCCCACGAATGAGCCAAAAGTAATCCCTCAGCCAGAACTCAAGTCCCAGCAAGAGTATTTGGCTCAGCCTAAGTCAGATCCCGAGGCCAGGTCCGATATTGAACCAGCCAAGCGGGAAGAAAACCTTCACTCCCTTGCGAGATATACACCCAAGCCCTCAGTATCAACGGAACGAGCACCAAAACCAAGTTCTACCCCTTTGAAGAAATCCACAGTGCCACGCCCTACCGTCGAAGACGAGCCAGAGCCTGTCTTCAAGCCAGTTGAAGCACCAAAAGAGTACCAGACAACGAATGTCAGGAACGAAGCAAAGACTGAACCCAAGGGAGAGCCAAATAATAGGCCTCCAAAGCCCCAACAGAAAGAACCAGAGCCAGAAGCCGAGCCTGCCACTAGACCGAAGAGAAATACCCCTCCCCCCATTATCCCCGAAGCCATCCGCAAGCACGCAGAGTTGAGGACCTCTCCCAAGCCTTCGCCGACAGTCTCGTCCGCACCAGAGATCTCTCCAGTCCCAGCTCCAGATCCCTCGTCTGTCCCTAAAGCAGCTACATATACTGCAAAACACTCTTTCACCCCCAGCGTATCCTTCCAGCCTTCACGAACAGTCTACTTCCCTGGGACAGCACCAGCGCCCAAGACAGCTCGTGCCCCTGCTACTGCACGAGCTCCAACCATCGCTTCGACACCTGAGGTCGTTGTGTCGATGCTTACTCAGGCTGCTCCCAAGACTGCTCCAATCCCAAGTATTGCTTCGACCCCGGCGACTTCGTGGGTCATGTCGTCTGCTTGAGCATCTCCTCAACACTGTTTCTGAAAAGGTTATGGGGTGTGTTTCTTTTGTGTTATGATATGATGAGTAATTGTAATGCTTTGTTTGCATAGTCATGATTCGTTTGGTCCAGAATGAATATTCATTATTAGTTACGGATTTTACAGTGTTTAATGATATGATATGATGTCTTGATGATCGCACCCCCGTTGCCAGGTCCATTGAACCAGACACAAACAAGTATCCTTGAACAGTCATGACACCAGCTCAGTACAGCTTGACTAGGACTCTTGGTTGCCTGGCCCCGTTAATGGTCACACAATTTTGACATCTGTAGATCATACAGGCGTATATCGACATATAGTATTAACTTACACGGCTCAGCTTCTGTTTAAACCTCTTCATATTCAAATCTACGACTGGCCTATCGCATCTTATGCCATCCCCAAAATGAAATCGGTTGATTGAGCGTATCCCTGAATTCTCACTGGTATGGGTCTATCCCCCCCCAAAAGCCCTGACCCAAAAACGCCAGCTGTAACGAAATCTCAACAAAGAAAATATACATCTAGGCATACTCCAACGAATCACCTCCCCGACGCTCCCCAAACAAGTATGCTGCTTCGAGACAGAAACGACCATGTCCTCGCTCCATTCGCCTTTCGCTACCGTAGCAGATCAGAACCGCATCGACAATTCCGCTCAAAATACCTTCCATCGCGCCCATAACAGAGTATCCAATGAAACTTGCCATCATACCAACAACGTAGGCGTAAGCAGAACCTCGAACACCCACTCCGTCTGGCATTTGGAAACGGAGCTGCTTGGCGGTAATCACCCATCCAGCAAAACCGAGACCAGTAGCCATAATGAGTCGGGTTGCTACAAGAAGCAGTTTGGCCAGTCGGTATGGCAAAAGCCCGTTGGGCTGTCCACGATTACGTAACGCTCGAGGTGTCAATGTTGTCGTCGGTACCGCCGGGGAAACAAGCTCCATCTGATCCAAGCCTCTAGCTGATGTTGCAAGATTCTGCGAGTGGATGGCAGAGTAAGTAATAGTTAACGGGTTCATCAGAGCAACAACAGGTGTAGGAATCCAGAAAGACGCAATGTTTGTCACAGCAGCACCGAGCTTTCTAGGCAGGAAGATCAGTGGTGCTCGAATCAGTAGAGCTAAAAGAGTCGATTCGCAAAGACTTCCAAAAATCGTCGTCAGGGCGTGGTTAAGAGCAGCCGAAACAATCTCTCGCGACGGTGTGGCAGGGGCAGCATTTCGATGGAAGTACCACTGAGATACAGTGGCAGCCGTGGTCGCACGATGAACAGCGTTGATGACCGAAACTGTCCACATATACAGTAAGATGAAACCAGCTCCAAGCCACCAGCTTGATAACTGGATCACGAAGCGGACGAGGCGTTTGGAGAAATAACCACCCATAAAGACCCTGGTGAACATGGCAAGCCACGCCCAGGTCCAAAGCACAATCAAGGCCAAGCACCCAAAACCAACAAACAGCAGCGCTGAATTTTGGGCCAGAATGCGACTGGAAAATTGAAGGATCTCAATCGCCTGCTGGATAGCACGCCGTCCTTTTACCACAAGCCAAATCCAGAGTACGCATGAAGCGGCGGGGACGATAGAAGCCCACCGCATGACTGAATCCTGGAAGCTAGCTCCGTGCGTCCGACCCTTGAAGGAGGACACGAAAGAGAAGATTGAAAAGGAAAACATGATAACGGGCACCGCAACTAAGATGACGCTGACCAGAGGTCGTACGAAGGAGCGGAGAGCTGCTAGCCAAATGAAAGATACAAACACGGCCACTACTGTATCTACCGCAAGCATGTGGAATGACTTTTGTAATGTCGTATAAATCGTGTCGCCAACAGGGCTCTTCCGCGGCGATGTATGAAGCCATACCAGGAAGAATGTTGATAGCATGCCGGCGAGAGCGATAAGGAAGATCCAGGCGAAGAAAGGGTCATGTCTGAATATTTCGCCTTCGATATATTGAATAGTTGTTTGCACGTGCTCCTCTTGGGGAGGGGCGTCTCGTCGTATGCTCATCTCGGTCTCTGTGGTAGAATCCCGTCTTGCCATAAAAGGCGTTCGTTCCGGATCCGTACCCTTGAATCTCTGAAATGCCGGAGGACTACTATCTCGTGGAGTTTCCCCTCCAAGCAAGGAAGCTGGAGGGTCCTCATCCGGGTCTTCTTGCGATTCGAGTCCAACATCAACCATATTACCCTTAGCATCTGTTCGATTACTTGTTCGGTCTTCGCTCGAACGGGAGTCATCCTCGGCTTCTTCCAATACGGTATCTCTAGCCACGCCGGGACGGTGGGCGCTTTTAGTACCGTTCCAACTGCTTCGAATACCGCGGCGCATGCTCATATCTCGATAAGGATCCTCCTGGTTCAGACTGTCTTCCATAGATCCCCGGCTGTGAGCATCAGACTCGACACTATCGGCAAGTTTGCTCGCTGCTGCTACTCGTCTCGACCTTTGGAGGGCGAACATGTCGGCCCTTTCCCTCTCTTCCTCGTCATCCTCTTCTCGGAATTCGTCCAGGGTGCTGTGAAATAAAGGTGCATCTTGGGCGGCTGATATCCGCGATGCGAAGGCTAGCTGACCGAATCGAGAGCCAGCCCCGGTTTGTTGATATGGGTTCCCTCGACCTAAGAAAGACCTACTGCCTGGTCCATTGCTTCTTCCCGTATCGCGCTGGTTCCGTGTAGGTCGTGATGACCAGTCTGGTTGTCGTGGCGGGTTCTCGTTGTTGTCGGCCTGGCCAAAGTTGGATATTCTTGACTGCGACTGGGCCAGAAACCTTGATGCATCTAGAGATCAGGTCAGTATTGTAGAACGCTGCAGATAAATATCACAAGACATACACTCCGAGAACATCTCGCCCTTTCGACTCCTTCCACCTCACGTGCGCGTAAGCCTGTAATTACCAGTCCTTTTTGTTCGTGTGAAATAAGTTTATTGACGTGACGTAAATGCGATAACAGGCAGCCAACGATGCTCGTGGTGTAAGCTACACCGTATAGATGACGATTATTTGGTTTGTCGTATCGCGGGATATGGGGCGAGGGGAATAAAAGAAGGAGTTGAGGGGATAAGAAGTTGACGTTAATACGAAAGGTAAAAATCACGTCCGAGTTGCAGATGAATGAATGGCTGGGCTGGATTGGATGTCAAGGTTCGAGGTACCGTACTGTACTGTACGGTCATGAGGCGAGGCGGCAGATGGCAGATGGATGGGGCTTATCAGCCAGCGAATGAGTCGCTGACCGATTGCGTCCCGCAGGTGGCAGATCCTCTGGAGGACCCTTGTTAGTGGAGGCCGCGTCCATCATTCAAGGGACAACCTTAGGTACCTAAAGCATTTCGGGCAGGCGGTCAATGACACTGAACTCTCCATACTCCATCCACTAAGACCAACCTTTGGACCCAGACGCCACAAGGCAGCCGTACCCCAGTCAGGCCGTGGGGATGATGAGTTGAATGCGGAAGAGGCACACGACGTGACAAGTACTGACTGCTCTTAGAGACCGTCCAAGATACCTTCACGTGAGGGAGAAATGCTGTTGATAAAAATGCACAGAATCACTCATGTCCTGGGGACCAAGCAATGACCTCTACTTAAGTTGACGATATTCTCACTTGGATATCGTCTGCATTGCCACAAGTCTTACAGTAATAGACTGATCGCCTTCAACAAGTGCTGTAATAAATACATTATAAAATGTCATGACTATTCTTTTTACAAACTCTCTTGACTCGTAGCTTATCGAGCAGACCACTAGACTTTGCCTGGTCTTGTGACACTTGAAGATCCCTTTCAACACTCACGCGGAAATGTTCCTTATCAACATTAAACAAAACTACGAATGACTTCCCAAACAAAGACCCCAGATCAAACGACTCATATCCTAAATAAGATACCCTACAATACAAATACAGAACAAGACAAGAGCCATCAACTGATCAAAGTCCCATTAACGAAGCTTGCAAGGGCCTTGTACCTTATCGCTCCATGCCCCTTGCGTCACCGTCGCTAAGAAACCTCCTAACCCCCATTCGGAGACGAGCTCCCAGGCACGGGTACACTTCTGCTGATACGACTTGTATGAGTATCTGAGAGATAATCTGGCTGTGGATTTGATCTTGTTGAGGTTTGACAGTTGTGTTGTACAAATTGTACAAGCCAGTCCAGTCCAGTCCAGTCCAGTCCTGCGTGTTGAGTGGCCTGTGACAGCTCATCGCCCGTCTAGTCCAGAGCCTCAAAACCACAAAGTCGACTCGTTCTTTTTGTCTCCCCAACACCTGACTTCTCTTCCTCCAACTTGGCATAATCTGCCACAAATGCCCATCGTTTGGCTTCTGAGGTCTCTTTACCTCTTGTGAACGTTGCATTACTTGAACTTTTAGTCTCGACTTTTGCTTTGGTCCTTATTTGGCGACTATTGTTATCCCTACCTACCTAATTACCTAGGTAGTCTAAGCTAGCCTACCTCGAACCACGTCGCAGATCAACCAACCAAGCTTGCATCAACTCTAAAACTCTGCCACTTACAAAACCAATTCATCATTTTCATTGCCAGTCGCACTCACAAGAAGTCAGCGTCACCAAATCAAAGATCATCTCGCACCCGATCTGTACCTCGGTTTTCGCCTCGTACAACCCCAGAGGACAGCTTGCACGTGCTTGACTTGTCTTAGCTTGAGCAAACCAAACGAACCATCGGGTAGCTCGCGCTCTATCCTCAACACACTTTCTACTCTTACCCAGCCCCCATCCAAGCATCTTCAGCCTCTCCCCATGTCGACCACACCGTGGGATTATATCGCCAAACTCGTCTGCATCGGCGACTCAGGATGCGGCAAGTCTAGTCTCACCATTCGCCTTTGCGAAGGGCGCTTTTCGCCCCATCACGACGTCACCATTGGTGTTGAATTCGGCTCCCGTATCGTCCCCGTCGGTCCTCCTCACTCAAAACCCGGTCCTCCTGCCTCTTCAGAAGGCGAAGATAGAGATCAAGAGGCAGCGGATGGCCTTCCTGAACCACCTCGGGAAGCTGTCAACACGCCCCAGAAGCATATGAAGCTTAGTCTCTGGGACACAGCGGGGCAGGAAACATACAAGTCTGTTACTCGGTCATACTTCCGCGGCGCAAGCGGCGCCTTACTCGTCTTCGACTTGTCCCGCAAGCAGACCTTTCAACACGTCACCGACTGGCTCAACGATCTGCGGCAGATTGCCGAGCCCGATATCGTGGTTATCCTGGTTGGCAACAAGGCCGATCTGACGCAGCAAGAGGATAACAAGCGAGAGGTCACACGTGAAGAGGCAGAGGAGTGGGCCAAGCGCAACGGAGTCATGGAATACGTCGAGACGAGCGCCAAGAGCGGCGAGAATGTCGAAAAAGCTTTCATGCGCGTCGCCGAGAGGATATACAACAACATTCAGGCTGGCAAATATGATCTCAATGATAGAAGATCTGGCGTCAAAGGTGCAGGGGCCGGTGGAAACCGCCAGGTCAAGTTGGCAGGCGACGCCAACAAGTCATCAGGAGGTGGTTGTTGCTAAGAGCACACATTAAGGCAAATTGAAGAGGAGGAAGACACAAATCTACAGAAACACGACGTACCATGATACCCAGTCAGCCAGCAACGTCGTCATGTCAACATCGAATAAGTGTGCGAAAAGCTCAATATGGATTGTACACAATAATGCATAATACATCGTCGGCCTTGGTCAGGCCACCTTGATTAGAACACAGAAATGAAACTCATATTGCATTACTGACGCAAAGTCCATTCCGTAACTAGTTGTCTCATCTCTTCTGACTGTTTCGTCTTTTCTTTTCTCCATACTTCGCTCTGCCAAACGGCCCATACGAATTGTCCTTTCCATGAGACCCCAATTCTATATCCTCGCAGAACATTCCTGAAACCCGATTATTACAAAGACATCTACATGGCGATCCATGAGACATTCTGTCTAGATCACACACAATATGCAATCGAGAGAATAGCGATCGTCCAAATCAAAAGAATTGATCAATCCCTTAGTCGGTGACTCGCCAGTTGTCAAACCACTTCATGTACTTGTACTCTTTGTGGGGGCCAGTCATACCCCAGCAGATAGGGATGAAGTAGATGTAAAGGCCGATGATGACGGTGTATAGAACGCCATACACAATGGACTTGATGGTGTTGTTGCGGTTGCGTGTGAACCAATCAACAAGGAATCCAAAGTTGAGAATGGCGAAGTAAAGAGCAGGGTAGTAGTGGTGCACGTAAGTAACACGAGCCATGATAACAAAGGGAAGGTAGTGCAGGAACCAGCCGGCCAGAGGATACAAAGCTGCGTAGTGGATGTGGTCGATCTCGCCCTCGGAGAGGTTGTTAACGCCTCGCTGCCATCGAAGGATGTACCAGACGATGACCAGACCGGCAATACCAAGAGAAGCGGTGGAGCCCCAGTAGATGAGAGGGTTGCCGAGAAGGAAGTACTTGACGATGTCATCGCCCCAACCACACATGCGAAGACCGACGTGGAGGAAAGGCCACTGCCACCACTTGGAAGCAAGGTCATCCTGCTTATCGGGATCGGGAACCAGAGCGTTGTTGGATGTCATCATAGCGACGTTCAGGTGGACAAAGTCGTGAAAGAAAGGAGACTTGTACACGCCAGCCTCAGCAGGGGGAACTGTTTATAATTAGCATTGCGTTATCAGGGGAACTCTGACAAAAACTTACGCTTGTCGTTCCAGTGAGCTTCAACGTTCCAGTGGGTGTAAGTGTCGCGAGGGTTGTTCTCCTTGGTGCAAGTAACCTCGATCTGCTTGAAACCCCACTGAGGCAGGTTCACGTTACCGGCTCGGAGGTAGCAACCAAGAACCTCATGCTTAAGACGGAAGGCAGTGGTGAGAGTGCGAATCTTGCTACGGTCGCGAGAAGCAGAGTCGCGGATAACCTCAACCTTCCAGTGGTCCTTCTCGTCACCAACAGTCAGGTTACCGTAACTGGAAACCTCCTTGTGGCCTCGTGAGACCGGAGCAGCAATATCGTGAGAGTGCAGGTTGCGGCCGGTCTGAGCGTGGATGAGTCGGATAACAGAGTTGTCGCCAATGAATCGGAGATCGCCCTCGGGGTTGTAGTCCTCCTCTCGACGGTTAGGGTAAAAGAACCAGTCGTTGTTGGTGTCCTTGTGGTGGTAGCAAGTAACCTGCTGCTGCTTGGATCCCTCAGGGTAGGTCTGGACGTGAGAGTGAAGAAGACCACCACCGTAACCCATGTTCTTGATTGTGGCGCGAGAACCGATTGCGATCTCCAGAGGGCTGTCCTTTCCGACCTGGGTACCCTTGAGGTTGGCTTGGAAAAGGGAGCTCATCTGGGCATCACCAGGGCCACTGCGGTCGAGGATGGCGAAATGGAGGGCGAAAGAGAGGAGGTAGATCAGGAAAGGAATGACGATGAGTCCGACGACGCGGGTGACGACATGAGCACCGAAGGTTGTCTAGGACATGTTAGCGATGAAAGCTAATTCAATGGACTGTAAGGGCACTTACAACAGGCATCTTGGTGTCGCCGAACTTTCGCCAGAGGTCCTCAATGGTGTAGAGGCCGACGAGAGCGGTGACGAACAGACCGACAAGCTTGACACTACAGACACAACCAATGCTGATACCAGTCATGAAAAGCCAGAAGAACCACTCGGGCTCGAAGCTACTGTGGCGCTGGTTGTGGAACTTGGACCAGCAGAAGACAGTGGCCACAGTACCGCACAGAAGCATAGAGTCGAGAAGGATGAAACGGCTGATAGTGGTGTACGAGTTCTCGCAGAGCACCATGAGAGTTACAAGCCAGACGGCAGGACGACGGAGCTTGAGCTCGCGAGCAGTGAAGTATGCCAGAGGAATGCAGAGAATACCGAAAGCCGCGTTGAAAATACGCATGATGGTGTAGTTGACTTCCTCAGGGTACTTCTCGCCAGACTTGAATTCGAAAGTTCCGTTGTAGCCAGCGAGGACTCCGGAGAGACCAACAAGCATCTTGCCGAGAGGAGGGTGCACATCGAAGTAGTACTCATGCTTGATATAGTAGGAACCGAACTTGCCGAAGCTATACAGAAGTTAGGGACATGTCTCGAGATGCATAGAAATCAATTCGACGTACTGAGCTTCATCCCAGGTGACAATGTTGCTGATACCAATCTTGTATAGTCGAGTGAAGATAGCCAAAAGTGTGAAGATCAGCGGGGCAATGACAACCTCCCATCGAGAAAGAGTTTCGAGGAACGAAGGCTCCTAAGTAATGGTTAGCATTGTTCAAGTGTAATTCGTCGGTAGTAAGGCGCGGTACCTTCTTGACGAGCTTCTTGTTGTCCTCGGGCTGAGGAGTCGGGGGCGTTGAGGTAACCTGTCCAGCGACGGGACGCTGTCTGAGACCATCGCCCAGATCAGCGCCTGAGGCGACGGCAGCCTTGTCGGCGGCCATTGTTTATTCAATCGTATAATATATCGGCTCGATGTTGATGTCGCAGGGTTTGTAGAGAGGATGTAAGGTGCAAGCCAAAAGGGGTGAGGTTGGCGAAGCTGGGAGGGAAAAAAGATTGGACGAGCTGTTGAGACTCAAGGGAGGAACACCACCTTCAACCAAAAAGCTGATGCGGGGAGAGGAATGCCTAATTGGCAAGGACCTGTGATTAAGAAAGAAGACAACACAGATCAGAAAAAAGAACAAGATCCAGAGAGAAAAAGAAGACAAAAATAAAGATCCCGAGCCAAAGGAACAGGCGTTTATGGTGGTTCTAAGAATATTGCTACACGACACGAATCGATGTCCCCTGAAATGCCACATATGCTCTACTGATCGCGCTAAACAGCTGCTCCCGTACGTTCCAGTGGTGGCGCCAGCTCCGGTCCAGTCGATAGCACCCCACTTCAGCCTAGCCCAAGCCCAGGCCTTCCAGCTCCCATGTCCGTTTTCGATAGCGGCGTTGCACTGAATGTTTTAGGGGCAATCACCAGCAAGGATCCTCTCAGTAGAAAGTGGCGTCTGCTGTCAGCTCAAAATGTTCACTGACATGTATCATCAGGGAGCACAAATTTCTATCAACAAACAAGGTCGCGTGGCCCAATGGCAAGGCGTCTGACTACGAATCAGAAGATTCTGGGTTCGATCCCCAGCGTGATCATATTTTTGCAATTTTCAGTAATTCTCCCTCTTGTCTCAAATTAATCACTATTTCAGGTTCGCCAATGTTTTCTTCCACTTGGTTATTCTCCTCGAAGACCGACGTGAGCCACCATCATGTACAGCAAAAAGACCACAAAGAACATCTTACTGGTGGCCAAGTCTGGGTACCTAGGTACTTGGCTGATACATATTGAAAATCACACGTCTTACCTACTCCAAGTTATCAGCTCTGAAAGCAGTTGTGCAAGACACTGTCTACGGGCAACCATTCGATGACGTTTCTTGACTTATTGTTTGCGTACACCTACCTAGGTATCTAGGTACTGAGCCATCCATGGCAGAGACATGCCGATGTCTGAAAGCCATAGAGACCCACGGTTCGGCATATAAACCGGATTGCCGGGTTCATGACGCTTCCCAGAGCCTCTTACTGTACGGATATTCTCAAGTTATCACTTACGACAGCTGTTAAACGATACCATTTTGATCTGAATTGCAAGACTATCAAAGTCTGCAAATAATTCTTGGTTCAGTGACCAACCGTGCGAGTTCAACTCAAAATACCTAGGTAAGAAACATTTACAACCAAGATCTCGGCCGGGTATAAGACCCTGATCGCGACTACGCCGTACTCGTACAGATGGTCCAAGTAATCCAATCTTGACCGCCGATTTCAACAGAGATTCTCATTTTACGTTTCTTTTTCTCTGTTGCCCATTTTGGCGCCACTGTCCCCTTTCTCGTGCTTTGTATCGTTCAGTTTCCCCACCAATGTCCCTCTATATCCGGACCCTCGTCTGATTCAGGTCGCGACAACATGCGGTTTGGGTTGTTCCCGTCATGGGAGCTAGAGGCTTGGTGGTACTTTTCTGCAACCAATATATATTGAATGGATTAATGAAACGTGACCATCATTAATTCTACTGTTATTACCCAGCCATTCACAAAACTTCACTTGTAAGTCAATTGTGAACCGTCATCGCTGAACCGCAGTCACATGCTAAAAGCGGTCCCCTTTCCCTCCAACTTTCGCCTCCCCCTTCTCAGCATCGCATCCATCCAATCCACCATCAGCCGCCTACCTGACCTACCTACCTATGCTCCGCTGTTCAGGAACCTCCAACTCCACTACATCAATGTCACTGGCGACCAAATCATCTTATGTCATCCACTCCAGCCGTGTTCAAAGCTCGAGCTAGACCAGAGACGCCGTAGAGACTCTGCTTTCCCCAGTCTCTCGTCATTCCGAGGCGTTAGACCTGTGCCATTACTCCTCTTTGACCTGGATATTACGGCAACTTACTCTTCTTCGACATTATCAGATTACCTATCCTACTGTCGTCCTCACCCCCCATTTCCTCTGTTGGGCTGTATCGACTTCGGCGCAAGCATCAATACGTTTGCTTTAGTGCGCCCGTACAGTATCGTTATCGGCACCTTGAATCGCCGCTCAGGCCCTCCCCTCCTCTCGACTTAACCTTTTAAGCTTCCGCTGCTACCTGCCTACCTACCTACTTGATGTCTTCCCTCGTCTCCGACTTTCTCATCAATCCCGTCCTGCGTCAAGCTCGTCGATTCTCCGAAATTTCACGATCTACCTTCATTGGCGATGGAGGTGATTCGACCGAACATGCCGACGCAGTAAGCGATTCTGGTCACGCCGATAGTCCTGTGTCTTCGCCTGTATCTGCACCCGTACCTGAACCGGCACCTGCGCCGATCGTCGATTCTCCCCTCACTCGACCCCTCAGCGTCTCGACCTTGGAAACGAGAGTCGAGGAACCCGAACCATTACCAATCATGTCTCAAGACTCACCTCCCCGCGATCATATCGGAATAGCTTTGAGCCCGCTCGGCTCCCGTCGAATTCCGGAAGATGATGGCATGCGGGAGCTGCGATCTCGTATACATATAATCAATAATAAGGATATACCTCAATCTGACAAGGCGCGGTTAATCCACGATGCTCTATTGGAAGGTTACAAGTCCTCAAAGACTGTCCCACTTGTCAATAAGATCCTGGCAAATGGCGACAACTTGGATCAACCACTTTCACAGTCTCCGTCATCACCAGCGTCACACCCATTGAAGTTCTGGCAGAACCAAACCGAAGAGAGATTCACCTTGAGCGAGGAGGATAAAACCCCGACGTTTGTACCAGTGAAACCGCCGAAGCGACATGGAAGTGAAACCCCGGTGGAACCTTGCGACTTGCTACCAGAAACTGAACAGCCTCTCGGATGCCAGCACTATGAACGAAACGTCAAACTCCAATGCTTCACTTGTAAGAAATGGTATACATGCCGTTTCTGTCACGACGCAAACGAAGATCATAACCTCATCCGCACCGAGACCAAGAACATGCTCTGCATGCTCTGTACAACACCACAGAAGGCTTCGGATATGTGCATCAACTGCGGAGAACTATCCGCTTACTATTATTGTGATATATGCCACTTATGGGAAAACCGTCAGAGTAAACCCATTTACCACTGTAACGACTGTGGTATTTGCCGCCGAGGCCTAGGTCTCGGCAAGGACTTTTTCCACTGCAAGGTGAGAAAGCCGCTGGTGCTTCATGACATCGATCGCTAACTTGCACTAGACTTGCCGTGCATGTATCTCCACCTCGATTGAGGGCTCTCACAAGTGCATTGAAAGGTCGACAGAATGCGATTGTCCTATTTGCGGCGAGTACCTCTTTACATCTCCGCGACCGGTAGTCTTCATGGCTTGTGGTCATAGTATTCATAGGAGATGCTATGAACAGCACATGAAAGTATCGTACAAATGTCCGATTTGTAACAAGAGTCTCACAAATATGGAAAGCCAATTCCGGAATCTGGACGTTGCCATCCAGACCCAGCCGATGCCGCCTGAATTCCGGGATACTACCGCTGTTATACTGTGCAATGACTGTTCTGGGAGGAGCACAGTTCGGTACCACTGGTTGGGTCTGAAATGTTCCATATGTCGGTCGTATAATACGGTGGAACTGAATATTATTGGGGGCGACCGGTCAACAGCACAACCGTCTATGAATGACGAGGGGCAGCCTGTGGTAGAAACAGGACGAGAACCCTCTGGCTCGATTAGCGGCAACCGAGGAGCAGTGGCTGTAGGGAACAGGCGAAGGCACTCATCCCATGCCGCTGAAACTCAATTCCGTGCGCCCGACAGAGTCGCAAGATCAGTGTCACCTGGCAATTTGGGCTTCGATTCAATCATGTCACATCTGCCACCGGACGAAGAAGATGAGGACGATATTTTAGGGCTCTGGCGAAGCCGGAACCGAGGCAACGCGTCCGACCATGACGAAGACTCTGAGTTGGAAGATCTTAGTGATGCGCTATCTGATATTGAAGATGAAGACGAAGACGAAGATGATGACAACGATATTGTTCTTTTTGGACATCGATGAGTGGTTCTCTATATCACCTTGATGCTGTCATACTACTTTACAATCAGACTGGGTTGAATTTCTGCAAGGCGTTTTGGAGGAATGGGTGCATGAACCTGGGCGACGGACCCCGGTTGGAGACTGCTTGATTACATGCTTACGATGGGACATGGTATAGGCGGTTTGCATCTTGGGCGCTTAGTATTCTTCTATGATCTTGGTGTTTCGAAATTGGGACCAACGGATAGCATGACTTTTTTTGTATAAGTGAACAAGGATAAATCAAACTCTATTCAGACAGACCAAAGTCGCGATCTGTACTTGTAAGGTGAAATGCAGTTTCCCGTGAACGCCTACCGTAACCGTATTTCCATAAGTTCCACGTCCAATCATTAATGAATTTGTTTTAGACAGTCTTTTTTCGCATCAGCGTCTTCGGGCTGCAGCGGCAGGTTGTTCCACCCGCTGTCCCTCCTGTCTAAGTTCCTTGATAACTTGCTATATGTGCAAGGCACTCATCAGCATGGCTTAAACTCTCTTAAACACAATCATGACATACCGCCAAAGCCTCTGGGTTAACTCCGCGCTCGATCATAGAGATGCAGATAGACAGAGTGCGACGATCAAGATGGCAGTTCTGCAGTGGTACAAGTTAGCGGTCTAATCAAAACATGAGTTGTATTTCAGCAGGCTCTCATACAAGAATTGTAGATATCTCATGGAGGATATCCACGGCTTGTTGGGCGGCAGCGTGTTTGTCTGGTTCAGGCATGATGGCGATTGATATGAGTTTGGTTTGATATGGAGTGTGAAAGAGAGGGAAGTGGAGGTGGAGATTTACAAGTTACAGCAGACGATCATGGCGGGGAGACGCGAAACGCGATTTGGCTTCGGTTGGCGTTCACATCATGAAACTGAAACAACCTGATTGTAAAAAAGTGACTATGAACAAACCCAAGTAACTTTCAGTGGCTGAAAGCGTCACATAGGCATACTATTATTCATGAATTCCAACAATATTCACTAGGTAGCTCGTTGAGGTTCTGTTCATCAATTGAGGTATACAGTATTAGTCTAGATATCAGAGAAATTGTCCTTGGTGGCTTAGGCCGCCAAAATAAAATATTCTGATTACTGGTCTGGACCTCCATGAAGTGACCAAGTTATTTCGCCTATACAGATCAAGAATTCACAAGCTCAAGATATAAACATCATGGCTAATCAGGTATGTAATAAAATAAAAAAACAGTGAACTTCGTATACAGGTATAATATCGTTTGAATCGCACATAAGATCATAACAGCATAATTCAATCAATCAACTCTTCAAGACTTCATAGCCTCCACAAACAATTCTCTCATCCCTTTGAGCAAAACCACCAATTCCCTCGATTCATTGAGCTTATCAAGAACCTTCTCAACCTTTTCCCTCTCAAGCTTGGGCCGGCAGTGCTTTACATCGTAGTCGCGCGAGCTCGTCACCAGCTCAAACCAAGCCTCGCGCTCCCAGTCTTTCTCGTCAATGTGTGTATACACAAACTTGAGTCGATCGTCGTGACCAGCCCCCTCGATCTTAAGACATAGGTTGGTGATCCAAAAGTCCAGCTCGGGTACGTTGAAGCGTGATTGGGCTTGTTGCTGCTGAGCATACTCGCGTTGAGCAGAAAGTCGGGCTTCGATCTCGGCTTGGGTTTGAGCAATTTCGGCCTTGAGGCTTTCCCGTGTAGAAAGGTGGTTGTCGCGCTGGGCGGCGAGAGAGTTGATAGCAGTCTCCATCTCGCGGGTCTCGGCTTCTTCCTTCTCGATTGTCTGCTGGTGCGTTGAAGTCTTGGCCTGGATAATTTCGATGTCTCGCTTCTTCATCCGTTGATCCTCTGTGCGAAGGTTAGCAGATATTCAATGCGCTTCTGGGAATTAAGTTATCGTACCTTGGAGCTCAGCAACGTTCATGCGGAATTGGTTACGCTCATCGAGAACCCGTTTACGACCTTCTTCAATAAAGGCGTCAAACCGGGCGGTGAACTTTGCCATGCGGTCGCGCAGGTCATCGAAGCCAAAGTTGATATTGGGCAATTGGTTTGCGACAGAGGGGCCAACAGGGGCCATGCTCTGTCGCATACTTGCGGAAAAGGAGGACTGGAAATCGGTAGCCATCGTGAACAGTTTGATACTGGAAGATTGATCGAGAGTTTAAGCAAAATGTTATTTGGCTAGCAATTTGCTGTCGCGAAAAGAGTGTGAGTAGTCTTGGTCATGCGAATCAGGTATTAATCTACCTACCTACCTAGGTACCTAATGCATGTGGATGGATGTATTTACACCATTAGATTGCGTTGCTCGGTCGACTATCCAGGTGTGGCGCATGTCGATTGCACCGCCACGTGGGGCCGTCGAAAGCTTCAATCCATCCAGTCCGTCTGGTATCGCGTAACATGCATAGAACAACTCTTTACAGAAATTTACTTTACTCACCGCTACAGCTTTCATATAAATGGTTTGCTGTCTGCGCTCACGTCACTCTCATTCTATCCCCACAAGTGACCTAGGATGCCTTTTTAGTGCTCCAAATACAAACAACTCCCGCTCGAGACTCTCTTGCGCCTGCACCTGCACCAGCCCATCTCGCGATGAAGAAAGGAATATCGACCAAATTTTTATTACAGTGGAAATCGATAGTCGGACCAAATGGTTGAGGTTGAGAAAAGGAAATTCTTCACGGACCAAATACACGGTCACGTAGGGAAACTTACTTACTTACCAGCAAAAGATGCGACAACCCAAGTTGGCGCTCTGCATACCAGTCGCATAACGTCTGAAGGTGAGTTTCAGAACATTGACTTGCGCGCATCGCAGTATTGACCCGGGTTTCTTTAGCGCCGTACTTTAAAGTCATTGGATCTCCAGCAGAGCTCTATCCGCCTTCAAAAAGTCCATCCCCAGAAATCTCTTCAAGTCTTTGGCAGGAACGAAGAATTCAGAAGCGATGGCTTCTTCAGGCTCATCCGGAAGCCTTCATGGGCAACTCTTCCATTTCTGGACTATTGGAAGAGAATATGGTTCGTTACTCCAAAGTTGAAGGAGAGTTGAGCGACCGACCTCTGCTTTCTATCGGCCAAATGACGAATATAGCCGATCACTGGATGGTTTCGGGAACGCCAATGCTCGCGGCTGCTACAGGAGAATCGGGAGAATTGCTAAGACTAGCCCGCATTGATGAATCAAAGTGGCAATGGGAAACTGACAAGCACACGACTCTTACGTCCTCTGTAATTGACCCTGATGATCCTGAGGAAGAGGCTATCTGGATTAGCGATGGCTTGCCAATTTCTCAAGTCAAATTCGCAACCAGCTTATCGCGATACGAAGCTGTCCGTTGGCTCATCGTTCAGAAGCAGACTTCGACCACGATCCTCAATCCGGAATATCACAAAGTCCCAGTAGCGCAGTCCTCTATTGCCGACTTCAACACTCAGCAGCCTCGATTGTCTCGGATTAATCCTAACCCAATCCTCGTCATTCCGCATAAGATGACCGGTGGTAACGCCCAAATGGATGTTGCTTTCAACCCGAACGCAAAAGGACAATCACCACAGGTTGCCATCATTGATGAGTGTGGATATTGGTCCGTATGGGACGCCTTTGGAGGCAGAGCGAGAACGCGACTATCGTCTTCAAAGCTCGGACATATCTCAGATGGGTTGTTGAACGAGATACCCTCCACAGCGGAGTACAAAGCTGCAAAGCACGGAATTTTGTTTGTTGGCACTGCCAAGGTGGACAGTTTCTGGGAGGACGAATCGCAAAACGATGAAAATCCTGAAGGGCTGGCAAAGCGTGCAAGTCATTTGTTGATCTGGAATAGGGAAAAATGTGAAGTTCTTGATCTTGAAACACATATGGCCTTGCCTCAGCTGCCACTCTTCGTTCTTCCAAAGAAACCTGACGCGATTCTTGACATCAGGGTCAGTCCCGCCAACCAGAACCACATCTTTGTTTTGACTATGCGGACTCTTCACTGGATCGATTTGTTTCCAAAGAGAGAAGACGACGATGGACCATCAAAACCCATCATCTTGATTTCTTCTCCCCGGTTACTGGATAGCGAGGCAATGCGCATGACGACTTGCTTGACTTCAGAAGGAGGACAACGAGCTGCCATGGTGTTTGTCTTTTCCCCGACACGCAAACAAATTCAGATATACTGGTTCGGGTTTTCAAAGCAGACCGGTCTTCCTTACTGGCACCGAGACGTTCTAAGCATACCTAATGAGAACAATACCTTCAAGGGTGCAATTCAGTCATTAGAATTTCACCCTGTCAGCCTCGCCCAAGACGGGCAGCCCTCGCCCGGCTTAGGCGGTGATTATTACCGGGCAGGTGTTCAGTTCTACCAAGGAAGCATTCTCAGTAAGGACCTTGGCGTACAATATTGCATTTGCGGTTCGGTCAAAGATCGCAGCATGCAATTGAAGCTACCAACTGAACTTGCTGTGCGGTCCAAGACGAATCAAGCCCAGCGGTGGAAGAGAAGACGCAGGAATTTTCTTCGATATATGGACAACGCCTTCGTGCTTCCAGATGGTGTAGCTGATAATATCCATGAAGTTGTGGTGCGTCCTGATCGATCTACCAAAAACGCCAACAGGTCTGCAGTCTTCGGGCCCATACGCCTTAAACTTGATCTACTGTGTCGCTCTCTTCAGAAATCTCTTGTTGCAGTCTCGCAAAGTATTCATGATATACCTCCCGCCCTACTCTTCGCTATACAGGAGAACATCACAGAGGGCATGAATGAAGGACGACTTCCCCTCAAGACTTGGAAAGAGATTGGCGACGAAATGGGTTCTATGGAACTGGTCACTGACAATGATGCAGAACAGCCAGATATACTTGACTTGTTCTTAGGTGACGATGGGCAAACAGTAGTAACGCAGCTAGGAAGACAAACTTCGGAAGAGTGGATTCGGGAACTTGTCAGTTTATCACATCTCAACCAAACATATGTGGATCTCTGGCTTGACCCTTTGGAGGGAAGATTGCCTGACGGAGAGGAGGAGTTAAGGAGGGGCTGGATAGCAGACTTGGCCAGAGATATGTTTCTAGCAACTGCTGGAGTCATGGTTCAGGACACGCCGCTGTTGGGCCCGGCAAGTCAGGGAGGAGACGAACGAAATCAGCCCACTCATTCGAGTGCAATGCAAATCCAGTCATCCCAGTCGTCACATGGTGGGATTCCTTCCTCGCCTCTTAGCACGACATCGGATACCACCAGCGACGACGCGATTAGGCGGCTGCAGCTCCTGGCACCTTCGTTGCGACTGGATAAGATGGAATCAGTCAAACAATCAAGTGTGTTGTCACACTGGCCGACCGAGCGTGGTGTTAGCACAGATGATTACATTTCTAGCGTTGCTATTGCCAGCGATAAGAAGTTTGACGATGCGAGATCGCGATTGCGCAGGATAGAAAGCAAGCGCAAAGCACATGCAGAAAAGTACAAGCTGCCGCCAGCCATGCGACAAAGCGGTGTTTCCACCCCCAAGAACAAACAGTCGCAGTCACAAATCCGGACAGGAGGACTCGGCGGACCACCACGGTCATCTCAGATGCTTCCCCAAAGAGAAGACCCTACAGAGTTACCTCCCATGCCTGCTGCACCAACGCCTGCGCAATTCATGTCAAGTCAACAAGGAGCTCCGAGCTCCTCTCAAAACCAAGGAATCTTTGGGCCTAGTATTGCCATGAGTCAGCCAGTATCAGGCATCTTTGGGGATAGGAAGAAAAACAAGAAGCCTAAGAGGAAGAGCGGATTCAGATAGACGAAGCAACCCATCATTGGTTTGAATATGACCTGCACGATCCGACACTATGATAAGCCTGCAACTAATATTAATTAATTAATCATAAAATTGACTGGATCGCACTTATTATAGTTGGCTTTGTACTATGCAACTTGGGACTACTGTTTTGTTCATGATAGCCTGGATCCAATGGCGGTGTTAGGAGGGACCCAGTGCTAAAACGTCATTTTATTCGCTATTGGGCACTTTCACTTGACTTACAACCAACATCAACTTAACTGCAACCACAGACAATACAAAGTCTTTATTACAGCTTTGAGTCTTTCATTTTCGACAAACTCGCACTTGGCATCTCAAACAACTACAAATCATGTCTCACTGCCATGATGAACACTCCGGCCACGGCCATGGGCACGACCACCATGAGCATGACCACTCAGACGACATCACTCCAGCCGTGCAATTCTCACTCTACAGTCAAATCAACTTTGATCACATCGTGACTCTAAACGAAGCCCCTCGCGATGTTGGACAGCAAATCGTCAAGAAAACCTGGCAGGAAAGACTGAGCACTGAGCCTGAGCTGGCGAGCGATGTTGATGAGCAGCTTCTCATGACAGTGCCGTAAGTGCAGCCTGTTCACTTCAAACTTCATTTGATACTGACTTATACCAGATTCACTGCCCAGATCAAGCTTCACTCTATTCTTATTCGTACATCCAACTCCGCCTCAGCGCCCAAAACCCTGCATCTTTTCATCAACCGTGATGACCTCGACTTTGCCGCTGCTGAGGAGTCAGACCCCGTGCAAACCCTCGAGCTCTCTCAAACAAGCGATCTCCAAGAGATTCCTGTTAAGCGGGCACTGTTCGGAAAGGTGCAGCAGCTGGTTCTTTTCTTTGCTGACAACTTTGGAGATGGCGACGAGGATGTGACTCGCATTTCTTACATCGGCTTCAAGGGCGAGTGGACACAGCTCGGAAGAGCACCGGCCAATATTATCTACGAAGCTGCTGCTAACCCGGGAGATCATAAACTCAAGGGCACGAGTGTGAATCAGATGGGAAGCGGAATTGGAGGCAGAGGACCTGGAGCGTAGAGAGCAATGATGAAGCACAATACTCAAAGTCACAAGACGTTACTGAGAGATCCTCTCGGTTATTAGAAATATTCAAAAATATCAATGTTCCCTCTTTAAAGAATTATTATCCCACATATAAAATTACTTGATCTTTGGAATTGTCGTTCTCATCCACTGCATTATAGTGCTCAATGGTGCTAGCCGGGAATTCTCCGGGCCTTGCAAAAGATCTCCGGTATCTCAACCTCGCCCAAAATATTTCACCACTATCAACCGATCAAAAGCCATCCGATCGGCCACCTCAATTCGTAACCCACGGCGGCATCAATTCCCTTTTCGACCCTCGTCGACCTCGCCGCCAGAAACAATGCCTCTCCGACTGCCAATTCGATTGGCTCTTCCCCGGCCATGCGCCG
>QGEC01000113.1:0-61850 GCA_004367155.1 Fusarium clavum | reverse complement strand
TGCCCAACATGTCCAACATGCTCCCTTTTCCCGCCATGCCCGCCATGCCTACCTTTCCCACAATGCCCCTTATTCCCCCTATGCCTCCCTTTCCCACTATATCCGCCATGCCCGACGATTTGTTTGACCTCGGACCACTGAGGTGGCCCATCAGCCGCCCAGCATGCGTAGGCCTCCCCCCCTTCATGCCTTACCATGCCGTTGATCTCGCAACTTCCCTTGACCATAAACAGTGGATACCCGAGACCGAGTCCCTGGAAGCCGTCAGCGACAAGCCATTTAACGAGTGGGTCGATATCACGGGTGTGCGTGAATTTATTCACCACGAGATATCTAGTATAGGAACTCGCAAGGTGACAATCGAGGCGTGTCGGGTCAAAGGGGAGAGAAATATTAGGTTGATGGCTATCGTGCTGAAGAAAGACAACCCATGGATACTTTCCATCTACGAGCTTTCCCACTCTCTTGCCAGGATTTCGGGTAGGCTTTCGAGCATGGGGATTGATGATGTTAAAGTTGAGGTCTGGGAGACGGACTTTCATTTGATGGTTGTTTAGGAGTCAAGTCAGGCAATTCCTCGCAAATAATTTCAGTGTTCGAGATTCGGATATCAGAGTGTGTTTATACCTTCAAGATTGGAGTTCTTTATGTTAGACTTTTGTAATAATAGAATGAAACTATTCCACATCCGGCCTGATTGATCTTGTAAACTCCTACGTGATTGGTTGGCGTTCGTGTCAAAGGGCTGAAGATGACAAGAAAACAGTGGGTCTGCTCCTCAAGATGAACGCCTGTTCATTCTTCTGTCTTTCTTCATACAATCATCGCATCATTATAAGGTTCTCTGACGCTAGAATGGATGATAGAGATTCCTTGTTTCCGGAGATTGACTTTGTTGATCTAGATGATGTTCTCAATCAGCCCGTAGACGCAGCCACAGTCGATCTTCCGTTCTCGTGGGATATTGATGATACCATCGACCCTCAGCAACTCAACTCTCCCCCGAGTTTCAGAGACAGCAGTCATCGAAGTAATATCGCGCCCATCGACATAGTTCAGCTTCCAAGACAATCTAACAGCCCGATCACACCTGACCCAAAACCCCTCACCTATCAACCCAAGCCAGGAAAACGCCTCTCCCTGATCTCCGTCCGTGTCCTAAACAAATGGCTCTCATCACACACTCACCATCCCTACCCAACCGTCGCAGAAGTCGAATCCATAATCCGACAAACAGGTCTAAGCAAACAACAGGTTCTAAACTGGTTCGCCAACGCTCGTCGACGAAAGAAGTTCGAACGGGTGGAAACAGACCTTAGCTCCGGATCATCGGACGCAGGTCCAAGAGATATACCTGTTCGGCCACCGACGCCGTTTGTTCAGCAGAGTCCGTTTGAACGGTGGAGAAATTCGCCGCCTGAAGATGAGCCGTCTAGTATGGCTGCCATCGCGAGGGCAGTTTCTGGTGCTGAAGAGCATTCGGAGGGTGGTCAAACAAGGGCGAGGCATGCGCCTTCTGTGACGGGGAGTTGGGCGACGAGTGCGGAGACATCTGACTCGAGTCGAAGCTCGCACGTTGGTTCTGACGGGTCACTGGAGTCACTGCGGAAGGTGGCCAAAAAGCGACGACGAGCTGGGCCTCGTGGCATACGTTACAGTACAAGACAACTTTCACAGATATGTCATCGGTTTCAGTGTACGTTTTGTACAGAGACATTCAAGTTGAAACATACGTGGACGCGACATGAAAGAACACAGCATCTTTCGCTTGAACAGTGGGAATGTTCACCCCTCGGCCCAACAGTTCTCAACGAACAATCTGAACCAACCTGCGTTTACTGTGGGACTGTCAATCCAGAAGCTGGTCATTTTGAGACACACAATCATGACCTGTGTCAGAAAAGAGAACGGGGCGAACGAACGTTTTACAGGAAAGATCATCTGCGACAGCACCTTCGACTTGTTCATGGGTCAGAGTTTAGGAAATTCCCAATGGAAGATTGGAAGTTCAAGCATGAAGATGTGTTGTCACGCTGTGGCTTCTGCGATATCAATATGACGACTTGGTCTGAGAGGATGAACCATCTAGCGGAGCACTTTAAAGAGGGCATGACTATGGCTGATTGGAAGGGGAATTGGGGGTTTGATGCATCTACTCTTGATATGGTCGAGAACCACATGCCTCCATGTATGTTCCATCTCCTCTTTATGCATGTGTTACTGATCCGTTACAGACCTCATCGACTACGAACGCAACTCTCCCCTGCCATTCACAACCTCCCAAGGCGCCCCCTACAGCTCAACAAACGCCTTCGAGCTCCTGCAACTAGAACTAGACTACTTCTACTCCAACTACCTCGACACACACCACACTATCCCGAGCTCAGAAACTCTTCATCTCGAATCATGCTGCATAATCTTCGGCGCCGAAATATCCTCGTCCTCAACAGCACAAGCAAGCTCCTGGCTGAGGGACCTAATACTGGGGACCGAGCATATCACAGCAAAGGCTAGGATGACACCCATGAAAAGCGCTGCAAAGTCGCGATTTACTGAGTTGAGAATTCATAGTAAGAAGGATATTTTTGAACATTGTAAGTTGGAGAGTGGATTAAGACAGTATGTTGATATGTTGGCGTTGTTGAGTTTGGAGGTTGGGGATGATGAATTGCAGAGGGAGGCTTGTGAGATTATAAGAAATATGGGAGGTGCGTCGCCGATGTTTATGGGGCTGCTTGTTGGGTTGGTCAATGCTTCGACGAAATGGTTGGTGCCGTTTCGGTTACGTGCTGGATTGTCTGGCCACGACAGTGGGCAGATTGAGAGTCAAGATAATCTGTCGCAGCTAAATGCCCTACCTTTCTTCGGAAGTAATGCTCACGATACCCTCGTCCTTGCACCAGCGCTGGACCAAAAGATCGTTTCTCTTAATGATGGAAACATGTACAGGGGTCTCACGCGAGATCTAACCCGCTACGTCGCGCGCACCATTTCACCGTTGAACCCAACGAGTCATGTTCCGACGGATGAGGAGCTACAGTACCAAGCGCGATGGATCGAGTACGACAGGTTCGCATTCTCTACCATTGTTTTTTCATTTACCATTACTGATATTTGGATACAGCCATGATGTGTGGAACCAGACACCTGCTGATAACGCGGATTGGCTTGCAGAGTTCAAGAAGGAATCTGGTCTGTTTAAATAGCGCTCGGCAATTGTTTTGGATAGTATTTGAGGAACTCCGATAGCCGAGATACCGAGCGACAGCCGTTGAAAACTATTTTTACCTCCGATCTTATCACTGTGAGAAGCCAAGGAATCTAGACTTTATAAACGCATGATGTCTTGCTTATTTCGTACCTGTCATCTCGGACTTATCTGATCTAAGTAATAGATTCATCTGATAATTCTGCACTTCCACGGGGTCTTATCCATGCACAGGTTGTTTAATCCCTCAAAGCCTAACACGGCAAAGTACGGACTTTCCAACCGGAAACCCCCATCGCTTGAAACCGAGCGTTCGGATCAACCACTAAAATCCCTCCGGAATCGGCATCCCACAAAGCCCCCAATACAATTCAAGACATCCCACAGGCAAGTCGGCCGCTATTACGGCATGAGAAATCTTATTTGAAGCTTAATCCCCACATGGATGCAACGCTTAACAGTCTCGATTTAACCTTGTGGTCCAAGGGTCCACTGGCTACTCTTCTTTTGGGAATGCGCCGTGACTAGTTTCGGTAGTTCACTCCATTCGCCGGGATGAGGAGCGAACCAGGCATGCTTAACAGGGAAAAGGTTTTCCTAGTAATCTGATCATCTTATCTAGGTTGATTGATAAACTTTGCATTTCCCTGATTGATAACTGGACCTGCGTCTTTTGTTTCTTGGCTCTTGTAACGTATTCACTCACGACGCGATAATTTGTCAAGATGGAGTCAAAGGGCGGTTTTGTCGCCAGCGCGCGCCGTATGTATGCATTTTCACTGATGTTAGATTGGCACTAATGATGGTAGATTTCTTTGTTGGCAGTTCTGCCACGTCGAAAGAGGAGAGGAAGCTTGTTAGAAAATTGGGTATGTGCACATAGAATCGTTGTCAATTGACGGTGCTAACTTTATCGCAGATTTCTTCATCTTGGTATGAGATTCGGGTAGTCGGGTGGACCATGGACTGACAAATTGTAGACGTACTGCTGTCTCAGCTACTTCTTCAACTTCCTCGGTACGTCAGTCCTTACGTACTGAATGAACACAACTAACAATGTTACTTAGATCGTGCAGCCTTTGCCAATGCCTATGTATGTTCGCGCGGATTTGAAGTGTGTCCCGACTAATTAGATAGGTCGCTGGTCTCCGTGAGTCGCTCAACATGACTGGCTACGACTACAACAAAGTCCTCTCAGTCACCACCGCTGGGTACGTCTCATCATACCCCCTCAAAGCGCGTTTCTAACTCATCTAGAATGGCAATTGGACAACTCCCCAATGGTATCATCATCCAAAAAGTCAAGCCTCGCATTTGGCTTCCTTCAATGGTTGTCTTCTGGGCCGCCATGACAGTAACTTCACCCAACCCTCCTTCCGCCTTATTCCACTAACATGTCCCAGATGCTCAGCGCAGCCGTCAAGAACGTCACCCAACTCTGCGTCCTCCGCTTCTTCCTCGGCCTCGCAGAAGCCAGCACGTATTCTGGCGCGATGTACATCATCGGCGCCTGGTACAAACCTGAAGAAATCCAGAAGCGAACAGCTCTGTTCGGTGTGTCCGGCCAAATCGGTACCATGTTCGCTGGTGTAATGATGACTGCTATTCATCAGGGTATGAGAGGAATGGCTGGTCTGCAGGGTTGGCAGTGGGTGTTCATCATCGGTAAGTAGGAAACCTTGTCTTGGAGGACAGAGCTGACTTAAAAAGATGGCATTATCACTCTTCCTATTGCTGTATTCGGCTTTCTCTACTTCCCTGATACGCCTGAGAATACCAAGGCCAGTTACTTGAGTGAGTCGGAGAAGAAGCTCGCGCTGAGCAGAGTTCCTCGTATTGCGGAGGGTGGACATAACATTATGCCGATGTCCCTCATCAAGCGTGTTTTCCTCACTCCCATGTTGTAAGTAACACAAATCCTGTATCCCCTAACCTTCGCTAATGGTGTATCAGCTGGATTCTCTTCTTCTGGTCCCCCGTCTGCGCCTCCACCGAAGGTTTCCCTTTCCAGAACAGCTTCCTTCTCTGGCTCAAGTACTACAACGACAAATTCTCCCAAGTCCAGATCAACACCTATCCTCTCGGCGTGCAAGCCGTTGGCATTCTCGCAAACATGCTTGCAGCATGGCACATGGATGCTACCGGTCAACGCGTCCCCATGGCTGTTGTCTGCATCATTCTTCAGATTGTAGTAGGATCCATGTTGCTTGTCAAGAACCTCTCTATGGGCGCCACCATGTTTGCCTTTTACTTGGCTGGTTCAGCGTATATGGTCAACCCTCTGATCTTTGGCTGGGCGAACATTATTCTTCAACGAACAGGTGATGATGCTCTGCGCAGTATTACGCTGTACTGCATGAACATTGGTTCTATGTCTATGTGGACCTTCTGGGGTATCATCTTTTACAGTGCTGCTGATGCGCCTTATTGGAAGAAGGGATCTATTGCTCTTCTGGGTGGCTGTGCTGTTATGTTCTGCTACATGTGGCTTGTTGTCTTCGTAAGTCTCTTGTTTGGGGATGTGAGAACGGTTACTAACATAATCCAGGTTGATAGGAAAACGATGAAGAAATATGGTGACGGAATGGCCGATAATGCGGAGGAGCCTATTGAGGTCGGCGAAAATGAGAAAGAGACCAACCCTACCGTGGTCACGGAGAAGAAGTCCGCCAGTACATGAGATTTAACCTAGGGACTGGATCTGAAACCTGGGCGAAGGAAAATGGTGGCGGTCGGTTGAAGTTTGAGCAGTAGTGAATAAGCTGTTTGATTGCTATCCTTTCTTTGAATGCTACACAAACCAATGTTTAAGACTATGCTTTTCATGACAAAGAGCGATTCTGAAGAGATGTATCACCCGAGACAGGCCTAAGCTCTGCTTGTTCAGTCTAAACAATGCTCCAAGAACTCTCACTGATTGTCTCACCCAATACCGAGCAGCCAAAACAAACCACGAAGCTGAGGGACAGGCGTAACGCTCGCCGATCATCTAACGAGAACAGGTTTATCAAGATATCTGTTTTCTGTGACGGGCTCACTGATCACTTGCACGGAGTTGATGCCTGCTGAATGCAGGTACTGTCCAACTGAATGTCCGCTTTGATCAGGTCACACGTTACCTGTCTCCCACAACAACCAGAGAAACAGAACTACAGTAACAGACAGCTTGATCCCAAAACACCGCCTGCTGTTCTGGCATGCCCATGTTCAAAAATACTATAATGATCTCGTTTATTCCGCAAGGTCCAAGCTTTTTCTTCTTCTTCATCCATACTCTCCATCCATCATCAGCTAACAGCTTTTGATACTTGCTACACACCATCGCACAGCTAACAGCTTACACACTTTACCACTTTACACTCTACCAACGACAAGATGCATCCCCTTCTGAAGTCGGCCAAGCGCTGGTTGCGCAAGGCTTTCGGCAAGAAATACCCGAAGGAGATTGCGGATGACCGCAAGTGGAAAGCTACTAAGGCCGAGATGAAGCGCGCCGAACGTGCTCTCAAGCGCAATCGTCGCGACGCTCGCCTCCAGCGAGAGGGTCAGTATCACTGTTATGGAGTCCCAGATAGCTACACTGGCTGATCTGGTGATTGACCAGACAGGGGAGTAGAGGGAGATGCGACAGTTGCAGGCGACTGAGGGGGAGACAATGGTGAGAGATTGAGAGAGAGACCTGGCGATTGACCAGGACAGAGGAGTGGTAGAGGGAGGATTTAGCAGTTGCAGGCAACTGATTAGATAAAAAGATAGAAAGCAGAGAATTGACGATTGATATTTTCTGGCCAAACTTAACGCTCTCATATAATGTGATATAACTGCAGTGAGCCAAAACTCTTATAATCAGTACATTACCAACGATGATCATCTAGTAAAACGATCCAGCCTGAATTGTTCAAGAGCAGTATCCATCTCTCCCGTCAAGATCTGTTTACTAACCAACTCCCCAACAATCGCCGCGTTCGTGACCCCAGAGTGCATAACCGCCAAACTCACATTATCCAAACCCGTTGCCCCAATAATCGGAAGACCATCTTCTGGTGTCGGTTTATTTCCAACCGTGAAGTAGTCAAATTCAAGTTTATCGCCCCCAACCAGAGTGTCTTGTAGAGTTTTGAACACCTCTTGTGCTGTTTTCTCTGGATCCTCACCAGGATCGTCGCCTGGGTTTTCGCATCCCGCTCGGATGACGCCATCTTTGGTCTGACGCATGTATAGATATTTCGAGTTGACGAGACTGTTCAGTACGTGGTGATCAACTGGTTTGGAGTTGACGATCAAGGCTGGGACGGAACGGGTTGGGATGGTGATGTTTTCGGTTGCTAGAAGAGGCACCGTTCCTAACCCTGCTGCAACGACGACATGATCGCCGTGTACTTCTTCTCCGGAGTCTAGGATCACTCCAGTAACGCGACCGTTAGTCTTGATCAATGTCTTCGCGGTAGCCTTGATGACTTTCGCGTTCCCTTTAGCCTCTGCATCAGCAACCATCTGCTGAGCCGCGACATGAGCTTCAATAGCACCCTCATCAGTATAGTAAAATCCCCAGTCCGCAATGCTTTCAGCCTTTATCCCAGGTTCTTTGGAATTAATTTCATCGCCCGTCATACGCATAACACCATATCCCCAGCCAGTCAAAGTAACCTGTTTATCCATCAAAGTCTCAAAAGACTTATGCCAATTTACAGACCCACTCCACGTAATAGGCAGTCCAGGAAGTTCACGCTCAATTTCCTTCCATCGCTTCAAAGACCGGACGCGGAAGTCGTAGTAAGATTTGTCGCTGGCTGAACTTGCGTTTAACCAAGCGAAAGAAGCGGAGCTGGCTGGCCCACCGATATCTTCAGCGATGATGGTTACTTTGGTGCTCTTGGATAAGTGCCATGCGATGGAGGCGCCGACTATGCCTGCACCGATGACAAGGACATGGGGTCGAGGGGAATCAGTCATTTTTAAACCCTCGAGGACTCGATGAGAGAGGCTTTGAGACAAAGAGTCGTTAAGGTGGATGTAAGAACACGATGACTGTTCAAGGTACACCAACCCAACCCCGCCTTTGATGGATCAACAACGTGGCACAAAGAGTCAGAACATATGATCGCGTATGACGTCGTGTCCGACAAGAATAAAAAGAAGGATCCAGCAAACAATGCAATGTTCAGTAAAAAGAATACGAATGGCAAAAGAAACTCCCCCGGGAAGGCTCGAACTTCCGATCTCCCGATTGTCTATGAATAACAGTCGGACGCTTTAGCCAACTAAGCCACAGGGGATAGCTGATTGGATGATGAAAGAGCCAATTATTTGACAGTATATTGATGACATTGTCTTTTTTGTTCAATCGCATGTATCTCTTCAATTTGTTCCTGTACGATTCCCTCGCAGGCTGGGTTTCTGAAGGCTTTAAATCATTCACAGATCACTTCAAAAATCAGGATTACAGGGCACTTATTACAAACAGCAACTTCAAATACGTGGTGTAAAAGCAAACGATTTAAATTCAGTAACCAGAAAACAACCAAGCTCAGCAATGCAAAACGAATGTCAGCCGGAACATGCCATCTCGAAGACCTCCACTACTGCAAGTAGTTATCATTGTTCGCAATCAAATTCGCCGCACCCTTCAGATTTCCAGAAACCTTCTTCTTAGTACCAACCTCCTTCAACCACGCAGTGATATCCGCGACACCCTCAATCTCCTCCACACTCATTCCATAAAGCACCAGCCCGGCAACATAAGGCGCAGCCATCGAAGTTCCATCATCCGCACGAGATTGCGTGTTGGACTTGTGGCCCGCTGACATAATGTCAACTCCCGGCGCCATGATCTTGACCACCTTTCCGTAGTTGGAAAAGTCAGCGACTGTCCAGTTTTCGTCTATGGCGCCGACAGTAATGGCGGTCGCTGCTGAGCCGGGTGAGTCTTTGCCTGCGTCTCGGTTGTCGTTGCCCGATGCTGTGACTGTTACGACGCCTTTCTTGGACGCATTGTCAACAGCTTTGTTGAAAGCGGTGGACTTTTCGCCGCCGAGAGACATGTTGATTACGGCTCTCCATGTGCGGTCTCTCTTGATGATGTCGTTGACGGCCCAGTTAAACGCGTCAAGAACGATGGAGGTATCACTCTCATCACCCTTAAACACCTTTAGAGCAAGAATATTCGCCTTCTTGACAACACCGTATGTCTTTCCGCCGATGATGCCAGCGACGTGAGTGCCATGGCCATCAGTGTCGGCGTTTTCGCCTTTCCAGTTTGTCCAAGCGGCTTTGGCACGGCCACCGAATTCGTTGTGGGTGATCCTGACGCCAGTGTCGATGACATAGGCATACGTATCCGTGCCGGCGATATTGTCGTAGATATACTCCTTGAAGCCCTTCTTTCTGTGGGAGATCGTACCAAGACCCCATGTTGATTTCTTTTGGGTGATTTCAGCTCTCTTTTCAAGATTGTTATCTCTCTTGACGCGAGAGATCTTCCAGACGCGGTTGGGTTCAACAGCAAGAACCTAGCAAGTCAGCTTCATTCTTAAAATCAGAAGGACATGTCTTACCTCGGGACTTTTCTTGATCTCCTTGATAGTTACGCTATCAAAGGATCCCGCATAACCTTGAAAGCCAGACTTGCTATCATAAGTCTTCTCAATGCCAAGCTCCTCACGCTTTGTCAAGCTTCGCTTATGAACATCCTTGACCCATTTGAGATGAATCTTGGCCTTGACAGCGTCAATCTCGGGCTTGAGGGTGATAATGTAACTGCCCGGGATAATGGCACCAGGTTCAGCAGCTGGTGCAGCGGGGGCAGGAGAGGCGAGACCGCATCCCAAAAAGAGGGTTACTGCAAAGGCGATGTTCTTGAAGTTGACCATGATGAAAGATGAAGCTGATGAGCTGTTGATAAAATGATAAATTGGGGTGTCAAGACGTTGATATTTATACCAATTCGCTTAATATGTACATCACATAACGATCGCAATACCGCGCTTGGATAATCGCGCTTATCACAATTGTGATCTTCATTAGCTCTCCCCACCTGCACGTTGTACCTGACTGTACCTGAAAATGCAGCCACTGAACCCTTATCTGCATCAAACTTCGACTGAAATACAAAGGGCTGTCACTAAATGTTCGTAAACGGACAGTGGCTGAATCTAGATGTGGCTGGACTTGCCATAAAAGGACACCAATTCCAGCGCAACGGGACGCTATCGCCCTTTTGGAGGGAGGAAAAATCGGGTGAAACCAAATTTGGCTGGCTGAGTCCTCAATTTTGAGGGGCAAAGGGCGTGGTATCGAACTTTAAAACCGATAGAGTGTGATGCGATTGAGCCATGTTTCACTGGTCGCTGGAATAGGGATGCGATGGGAAGAACACGAGAAATTGACTGCGTTTGTTCTCACAATGTGAGAATTTAAATCACTAGTTTTGCTTTGACCCATAATTGATGCAGCTTCTAGACGGTAACCGTCTGTAATCGCCTACTCGTCCTATTCTCTCTAGTGCCAGAACTCCATGTGCCATGCATTCCATCATCGGCTTCAGCTTCTCAAGAGGCTTTATCTCAGGCAGCCTCTTCTTTTCAATCCACCCAGCTACTCTGTCGTTGTCTGCAAACAGACAGTTCCTCATGAGCTGGGGAGCCGAAGCAGCCACCGGCTGGTGGAGGGCGGGTCGCAGGTCAGCTGAAGCCATTCCAGGGACACAGCCTGACTGCCACAAGGTTCCGATCTAACAGCCACGATAGCTCCCCTGCGTTAGTTTCAGGCACTTATCAGATCCGCTAATACCACAGCCTATGAAGTTAGGTTTGCACGTGGTGCAAGGAGAGTTGCATTCTCAAAATAGCTCGGTTAATCGCTCCTTCGTCGAGGATGTTAACCCTAAACAACCAATGATGGCTGCAGACTTTCAATAAACAGTTGTCCCTATCGCGTATTCCGAACCCTTTTGCTACATAATGAGGCTAGCTGAGAGGTCTGGATCCGGCGGTTGAGTTAACATTAGCCGTTTGGCAACATACTTGCGAGCTACAAGCAAGCTTAAGTTATGCGAGGACCCTGAAGGCGTTTAGCTATTGGATGGTTGATAGCCGAACATTTCTTCCGATGTAGGAACTCGGCTTATGGTAAGAGACTTTACTGTCGGCCAACAACTTCTCGGCCAGAGGAGTCTTCGGGCTTTAGCTGAAGGGACATTCCAGTCACAAGACCACAGCTATCTCCCGGGCTTTGCGCTTCAGCCTTGAGCGAAGGTCTATAGGACCGTGAACGGCGAGTCAGATCATTACCGGCGGTGTGCTTGATGCTGCCCCAACTCGTTCATCTCTAAAGGATTGAGGGTCTGGATTTGAACCGAGACTTGAACCAAACAGGAAGAGTGGGACCGGGGACGAGCCCGAATTTTACATAGAAACAAAAAAGACTTTTCATGCTAATGGTAAAGGCAAAAGGTTTTCAGAAAGAGAAGCAAAAAATGGAGAAGTTCCCCGAAACCTGGATCGAACAAGTGACCTTTCGATGACATATAACAATTACAGTCGAACGCTCTTCCAGCTGAGCTATTCGGGGACAAGATCATGTGATTTGTTGACTGCTCGGCTAACACAACTCAACAGGACCCAGTCACAGCCAGGAACTTTGGTCCTAATCGACTCCCATTGAGCGATGGTGAAGTTGGCTACGGAGCGAACCAAAAGTAGCAGTAGATCGAGATGTACTGCCCCATTCAACGAATTCCTCAATTTTGGCAATTGTCGATTGATTCTTTCTCCTTGGTCAACCGTGAGTCAGTGAACATGTCTGCCCCATCGTCCCAAAGCACGGCAATTGGAGCGATACTGACAGAGAGCCTGACAATCTCTTTCGGACTCATAAGACACAGAATTAACAATTTAAAATTAGTGACAGTGAAGCTATATATTACAAAAAGCGCTAAGCGATTGGCTTCATCCTTCTAGCCCTGTAACTCGGCTCTAAACTCATACTCCCCAGGCCTTTCCTCCGTAGGATAACATCTAATCCTAGTAGCCCTCTTCTCAGCATCACTAACACTGACCTTCTTCGTAGCACCTGCAATAGCGGAGAAGGTCATGACACGCTGCGCATCCGTACCATCACTCGTCATAGCCTGTATACCATAATATACACCGATACTTGCGATGGTGAAAGACACAGCATACACAGCTACGAGGATTGACCATCCGTAGTCGAAAAAGTTAGCTTTGCGACGGCGTTCGCACTTGTAATTTGTGTCTTCGCCGCCGATGCCTGTGCCTGAGAGCTTAGAGGGGTCTGCTGCCCAGGCGACGGCTAGAAGCTGAGGGTCCGAGAGGAGGGAGATGAGGAGGTCTTCGTAGACGCGACCGACTTCGGCTTGAAAGTCGTGGACGGGGAGACTTTCATGTCTGTCGAGGAGGTTTGTTGTTGTGATTGCTCCGTCTGCTAGGACGACGCCTTGGACTTTGACGTTACCGAAGAGCTTCTCGCGAAGTCTTAGGCCCAGACTGTGGAACGCAGCGATGCGACGATATCGGGCGTAATCGTTTCGAGGGCTAACGTAGTTCTTTTTTGGCTCTGCGATATTTCCATCGGCTGTTCCGTCGGTTGACTCGTTGGTCCAGCTGCTCCACTCCGTATCGATGATCTTTCGCTTGTAGTCGCGTTCAGTAATTTCGTACTTTTGGAAGCCGGCTGTGTAGTTAAATGTGACGGTATAGTTGACCTCCCAGTGGTCACAGGCGAAAATAATGGGCGTGTAATCGTCGTTCCATCCATCGGTGTCTTTATCTTTGGCGTGTGCCTTGGTATGGTCTTGAACCTCTGCGTAACCAATCCAGATACTGGGCTCGGTTCTAAAAACACCGAGGTTCTTGGGGAAATTAGGACCGTCCTCCTCGGAGGGGATACCGCCGATAGTGACGTTGTCGATTTGCGGTCGCTGGTATTCTCCGAGATCGGTGTTGGCGAAATATGTGTAGTTGCCAGCAGGAACAAGCGTGCTGAGGTTAAAAGGTGCATCCATGTTACCAAACTTCTTCATCTCGGATCCAACTCCATTGGCAAGCTCCTCACACTTATATCCAGGGCCGACGAAAGAGACGGTGGTGGAGCAGTCCCAACCGTCTCCACAGATCTCCTTGGAGATGTTGAGCTTGTAAACAGGTTGACCACTTGAGAACACACCAGCAGCGATGCGGTCAAGGGAAGATGAGGGAACATTGTAGTACTCGAAGATGTTGTCGTTGGTCTTGGCGTCCTCGGCAAGGTTTCCGTCAACTGCAGTCCAGTTGTAACCAGAAAGAGAACGACCGTTCATGATCTCGCCGTCCGCTTTTTTAGGAGTCTGGAAACTCTCCTTGGCCTCATTGCTGAAGTTCAAGGTGCGGACAGAAGGACAAAAAGAGTCTTCGACCCTCTCGCCGGGGATGACGTAGAGTTGTGCAGAGGTCAAGATGACAACAGCGGGGCTAAACCACATGTATAGAGCGAGAAACATAACAAACCATGATTTAGCCCAAGCTTCGCGGTTGAATAGTTCGACAAGGTTGTGGGTGGCGCCGAACAATGAGTCGACAGCGTGAATAGAGAAACCTTTTTGACCGACGGCTCGCCATGCAACCTGTTGATGAGCCATGACAGCCGCGAGGATGAAGTTGGCGTTGGCGATGAATGAGATCAATTGACCAGCTCGCAGCATCCATTGTTGATTCACTGCTTCGCGGCCGTCGAGCCAGTTGTAGAAGAAATGGTGACCAATAGCACCAGCGACACCAATGATCAAGCAGCCAATCATAGACCACTTGCTCTTCATCGCCCGGAACAAGAAAGGCCCCTCAGGATTGGCTGCCTGAGCTGATTGCTGGACGACGTGGACATCGGGGGTTTTGTCGTAGGCGGCAACGGCAGGATCATGACCCATGAGACCTCTATGACTGTCAAAAGCACGATCATAGCCAGGACTGTCTCGAAGGTTAGGGCTCTGTGGATCAAGCCATGGCGAAGTATTGTAAGGAAACGTCGCTTGGTTGAGTTCCGGCGAGACAGCATGCGTAGGCTGGAATTGGCCTATGGAAGGCTGCGGCGATACAACATACTGCTGCTGCTGTTGAGGATAGCTGGGAGTCTGTTGGTCTGCCACAATCTTGTCATCCATTCCGGCGGTATTGTCGACGGGCACAGTAGCATACGCAGGACCGTTGGACGAAGAGCCCAGAATTCTGGAGAAGCCATCCATGATGATTATATGCCAGGCGGGACCGTGGCGAGATTTTCTCTCGCTGTATTGTCTAGACCCCGTTTTGCTTTGCTGGTAACTGCGACTAGTAGGTTAAAGGGCAAAAAGTAAGCCGCATGCGCATGCATATATGGTTTGGCCCCCAACGCGTCGGCGACACTTCCCAATTCTGGGAGACGACCCGACGACGACATCCACTCTGGCATTCTTCTTTGGGGAGACAAGCCCGGGCAAGGTTGGTCATCGGACGATGACCAAGCCTGATAAGGCTGGGTGAACCAATTTCATGGAGTCAGAGTGCAACGCTGGTCATGAAAAAGACGGAACTGCCATGGGTTTAACGGGTTACCATGTGAAATTTGAGTCCAAGACATGGATTGATGTAATTTGAGAAGCCTGAAATGAGGCTTTGAGCAAATTATCACAGTGGATGGCACGAGAGCTAGAATCGATAATCCTTGTTAGATAGTCTTGGCTTTCAGGCTGCCAAGAATTTGAGATGAAGCTAGCCCAGCCTGATTCTATACGTATTGTTTCTTGGACCCCAATACTCAATGATTTGGAATAACTTCATGGACAATTACTCAAAGGAGGCAGATACAGGTGGCAAGAGCTTACACTCCATTCTTTGACGGTAAAAGATATTCTTCTTTTTCGCATTCTCCGATGATGAGGTTACAATGCCAATATGGTTTTAGCTTTGCTTTTTCTGCAGGCTGACAAGAGACCTGCTATCAGCACCTTGACAGGGATCGAGGGAAATTAGAGCTGACATACATGCATTGACCACCGTTTTTCCAGACATTCCTTGCAGCAATATCACGTATAGACTACTATATGAAGCAACTATCCAGACGACAGTCGTTTCCATTGAGCTACGAGTAACATCGTAGTGTATGGGATTCAGCTGTAGTCTCTGATTCGTGTCCAAGATGCAGAACTACCCAATTGAGGACAAAGTGCTTCCTTCAAACTGTGCCGCAATGCCAATGCTGTGGTCAAAGCTTCTGAGGTCTGTTCTCGCAAATGACCCACTGTTGAAAGATGGACTATTGGTTCGGGTTGCAAAAAGTCAGTCTTGAAGACAGGCATTGGGTACGTGACCCGTCCAGGTCCAGGCCAGACTGCTGGTACGATTTACGAGAGTTGACCCCAGTCTTATCCGTCAATTTTCGTTACGGCCCGCTGGGCTGGATGCAAAACTTATATGCCTAACACGGTTAGGGACGGACGGAGCGGAGGGTCTGTGGTTCCGATTGTCCGCTTCCAAACAAGGATTGTTCAACGTGTAGGGTAGAGAACACGCAGTGGGTATGGCGTAACTAATTGACCGAGTCACTTCCAACACACGGAGCTACATGACAGCTTTCAAATCATAATTAATTGACACTATTTGGCTTTGTGAAAATTGCCCTACATGTGTTTGTTGAAGTGAACGCCGGAGTAGATCAAATCTATTGTTGACGCTCATCTTTTCATCAACTAGGGAGCTAGAGCTTGATCTTTTCGAGTATCAACTTCCTTCCTCCCTTTGTGCAGGTTCTTTGTCTACAGTATGTCGTTGTTCAAGAAAAGATATGAGTATTCGTTGACTTAACTTGCTATCTGACAAAGACTGCAGTATGTCTCAAATCACGTGACATTAGCATCATCTGCTTACCACGGCAGAAGATCTACGAACCCCTCCCCATTATCACATTTCGTAGACTCATGACTTTACTTCCTGATAAAATGGCAGAACTGATTAGTCTTGAAAATGTCCCGATACATCATGTTTCCCGGTCAGCGAGCCATCCCGATGAACAAGAAGTAGCCATGCCAATCTCCGAGCCCGAAATCGCGTACCCAACAGGTCTCAACCTCTGGCTCATCATGCTTTCAGTATCCGCCGTCCTCATCCTAAGCAGCATAGAGATGAACATAATAGCAACCGCAATCCCCAGCATAACAGATCACTTCCACACGGTAGCTCACATAGGCTGGTACTCATCCGCCTTCAGACTCTGCGTCTGCGCATTCCAATTCATCTTTGGCAAAGCATACACTCTTTTCTCCGTCAAGGGAATCTTTCTTCTCGCGACCGCGATCTCGATTGTTGGGTCAATACTATCTGGTGCCGCGACTACTTCAACTATGCTTGTTATTGGTAGAGCTGTTGCTGGCCTGGGCTCTGCGGGATTGTTCGCTGGATGTTTCGTTATAGTCGTGCAGTCGACACCTTTACGACGACGGCCGGTTTTCCTGGGGATCATGGGAGCTGTTGAGGGTTTGGCGACTATTGCTGCGCCAGTGCTTGGGGGCGCGTTGCAGACGTGGAGTTGGCGATGGTGTTTTTATATCAATGTCCCGACTGGTCTTGTTACTTTCCTGCTCACTATGTTTTGTCTATCGGATGTTGCGAAACCTGCGCATATCTCTCGGCTGACGATGAAAGAGAAGGTATTACAGCTGGATTTAGTGAGCAATATGCTTCTCCTACCAGCGCTCACGAGCCTTTTCCTGGCCTTTTCTTGGGCTGGTACAAAGTACACATGGACAAGCGGACAGGTGATTGGCCCTTTGGTCACATTCGCGTTTCTCTTAGTCCCATTCATCATGAACCAGATGCGTAGAGGGGAAACCGCCGCTCTTCCTCCACGGTTGATGAAGCATCGCAGTGTGATAGCCGGTTTCATCTTCATCTTCTGCGTCAACAGCACCGGCGTCGTCTTGGAATACTACCTTCCCACCTACTATCAACTCGTTCGTGGTTATACACCCGTGAAGAGCGGATACATGATCCTTCCCATTATCATAGCAGCAACTATAGGCTCGCTAATTCACGGAGCTGGCACAAGCGCATTTGGATATTATACCCCATTCATGATTCTGGCTTCAGTGATTATGCCGGTTGCTGCTGGACTCATCACCACTTTCGAAATAGACACGAGCTTTGCGCGGCTCATTTCTTATACAGGCCTTTCGGGGTTGGCATACGGGATAGGTTTCATTGGTCCTCAGACGGCTGTACAGACAGTCCTGCCCGCCGAGGACGTACCGCTTGGATTATCCATTATGCTATTCGCACAATCCTTTGGTCCTGCAGTAGCTGTTCCAATAGCACAAGTGTTGTTCACGAACCAATTGACGACCAATCTGGAAAGTCTCGTACCAAGCCTCAGGCAAGGAAATATCACTAATAGTGGACTTACTGAGATGGTAGCGAGTGTTCCGCCTTCAGAGACAGGAGCTGTTCTCGTCGCGATTAACAAAAGTCTTGGCCAAACGTGGTACTTTGTTGTTGGGTTGGCTTCAACGGCGATAGTGGGGAGTTTGATGTCTGAATGGAAATCTGTCAAATGAAGGTGGCTTAATGCCTTTCTCTCATGTTGCCTCTTTTGGTTATATTACAGGCTTTCGATTCGTCACCGGTCTTTCGTCATTGGTCGGTCATAGTTACAGAAATAACATTACTTATGGCTTGCCGATACAGCACCACTTCACGATAGAGCTTGATGCATGCGTTGCTGTCACATTGAGGATATTCTGAAATCGATCGAGCAGTCTCGATTTCGGGAACGGCGTTACCCTGATCACCTTTATTGCCACCATAAATCCGTAAAGCTTAATATGCACTCATTGAGCACGTCAATAGAGCTTAGTCGACCAACTGGAATTCTATAAACGGGCCTCCCGGAAGGTTTGTCGCGAAACCGGAGGATCTTGGGAAATAGCGTCGCACTAAAATACTGAAAATCTGGACTAACACGCCCTTTGACTGGTTGGATCTGCCAGGAACCCGTCTTAGCATTCAGATGGTCCGCTATGAGGTTAGTTTTAACGCCACGATATCTAAGCCAGCATTCCATACCTGCGCAATCAGCGTACTAAAGCCAGTGCATTTCCATTCACCCGCCACGTAAATCCCTGTAACCTTCATTTCTCGCTATGTTGACGTTGCGCACATCATGGCGATGTCGAAATTCGCAGTCATCTTTGCCATAGTGGTTCTTGGCAGATACGCGACAGCTCAATCTACATCAGTGGATCTACCAGCATGTGGGGTAAGTATCCTTTTTCTGAAAAGTCCAATGCTGGGAAAGCTAATGGTATTGTGCAGATACAATGTTTCACCAGAATTATGTCGATGTCAGAGTTCGCGGAGCAAACGAGTCAAGAACTTTGCGTCAACTTCGAGTTTGTACAAGCGCTAGGCCTGTGTCTAGAGGAAGGGTGTAACGACGAGGAAATACAAGGTACAGACTCCCAAAACGTTCAGCGAAGGATTTACTGACTGTCGCGTCTCAGTGGTCAAAGATGCCGCCATCAAACAATGCGACGTAAATCCAGGAGACTACCGACCAACGTTGCGCGCCGCAAGCTTGATTATATTCGGTTTCGCGCTGCTATGCTACTGTATGAGGCTGCTATCGAAGTTTCTCCACAGATCGAATTGGGGTGCTGATGACACTTTTATGTCACTTGCAGCTGTAGGTTATAGGTATTTTCCAACCAGACGACGGATGCTAATCGAAAATAGTTTCTTATCGTCCCACTTCTTGTCATTTTCCTGCTTAGTGAGTTCGAGCTCATTCTATCTGAAAGACGAAGTACTAAAAATGGCTCTTAGTGATATCGCATGGTGTTGGTCTTGATCTACGCACACTGAGTCGCGAGCAAGTTGTCTTCATTTTCAAGGTATGCCCTCCAAGGTCCTGGCCCCGACACGATTATTGAACCTCACAGATGTTCTTCTTTCAACAAGTAACATACTTCATCACACTCGGTTTCGTCAAAGCGTCCGTCCTTGCATTTTATCTCCGAATCTTCCCCGACCACAAATTCCGACTCGCTGTTTGGATCACACAATCGATCAATCTCACCATTGCTACTCTATATGCTATTCTGATCCTCCTCCAGAAGAAGCCAATATCATTAAATTGGACTGGTGGAGGGACATTTCACCCAAACCGTGAAGTGTTGGATGACAAGCTGTTGTATCTGACGCATGGATGTATCAGTCTGGCACTGGATGTTACGATGCTGATACTACCTATGACACAGGTATATCACTTGGGACTTAAGTTACGGAAAAAAGTGGGCGTTATAGCGATGTTCAGTTGGGGAATCTTGTGAGCCTCATCTTCAATCGGTCCGGAGAACTGTTAATTAATAACACTAGACTCACATGCGCGTGCGCGATAAGATTTTACTATTTGATACGATGTCAAATCGCAAGGAGCGCTGAAGGTAAATTACCACGGAACTGTTCCAAGCATCAAACTAATTAGTACCATCAGAGGGCGTTAAAGCTGTTCTTTGGGCTTACATCGAGCTTTGCATGGGCGTAGTCGTCGGCTGCATGCCAAATATCCGACAGCTCACGCGGCGAGCTCACACTTTCATATTAACTCGAGGCGGCCACAGCAGCTCGGATCGAGAGGCGAATAGTGGTGATTTCAGGGAAAGATCATTGGAGCTCATATCTCATGCAACTACTGCTGTTGGAACAGACCAAGGAAAAAGCGGGACGGTGTGTAGCATTTCTAAATAGCGAATCATTTAGCATCGAGAAAGAAGGTGACATTGTTTACATCGGCAGTGTGTCGACTGGGTCGTCATATGCTGTTGTTTGTGTGCTTGGAAATCACTAAATCATCGGTGAGATGGCCGAGTTGGTTATGGCGCCAGGTTAAGGTTAACCTTAACACCAATTCCTGGTGGAGCAATCCTCCTGGGTTCGAGTCCCAGTCTCATCAGAATTGTATTTTTGCATTTTGAAGCTCTGGAGTCAATCACGTATATTTTTTGCAAGTCGAAATTCCCTTGAAATTGTTTTACATTGTGGGGCATCTGGGATAATCGTAAAGACATTGATTAAGCTGTGCTCTGACACAAAATAAGGCTAGAAGAGATGGTGGAAGCGGGCTTGTATGCATTAAAAATTATATATGCCTGAAAGCTTACGGTACTCTTGAACATCAAAGGACCAAGATTATTCTAATAGACTAAACTATATCTTAACGGCAGCCACATCGATAGGCGTGTACCCAGCAGGGTTATCCGAGGCACTTCCAATAAACCAGTAGTCACCACCGGTCGACCTGTATTGATAGTAGAACTGGTCCAAAACTCCAGGTGACGTGGTGCAAGTTCGTCGTCCTCTGAAGTCCAAGACGCACGTGCCTCGCGGGGCTGTGCAAGAGAGTAAACTATTGACAGTCTTACAGGTCAAATAATTGTAAGGCTTGTTGTCGCCGGTGTTTAAATTCTGACAATTAGACATCATAGCTGGGATAGAGGTTGTAGGGCTATATCCGTAGTAAGCGCAAACGTATCTGCCAGTGTCTGTGTCCTGGAGTCGGCCTGTGGAGGGTTCAATAGCATATGTGCGGTCGCGGACGCCGCTGAAGTTTGGGTTGAAGACAATTAAAGTTCCCTCTTGGTCATTTCCTTTGGGAGTTGCTCCGTCGATTGGACTGCCACTAGCACGAAGGGAATAAGTAGGGATAGGGCCGGGAGCCGTGGTGGTGGTCTCAGCGATAGCACTGGTTTCAGGAACAGTGGTAGTATCGGCGACGGTTGTAGTATCGGCGACGGTTGTAGTATCGGCGACGGTGGTGACATCAATCCCCGTAGATGTCTCAGCTTCTGATGTGGTCAAGGTAATGTCTACAGCGGTTGTCGCGACTGAGGCAGCGACGGTCGTGGCGGTCTCTGATAAGACATCGGTAGAGGTTTCCAACACAGTGGTAGCTGTCTCAGACGTCGCGACTGAAGTAGCAGTGACTTCCTCGGAGGCTAAACGCAATTATATGATTAACGACCATCTCAAACACGGTCCTTATCGTCTCTACTTACCAGAAGTTCTTGGTTTGCAAGGACCAGCAAGAGCCGAATCGGCAATGAACAGGCCAATGGCAAAGAAAAGGACGTTGGAACGCATCGTCGAATACTTCCACAAACGATTGACTGGGGTGAGTTGTGGGAGAAATGCCAAAGTAGGAGAGGGAAACGGATGTGAGGGCTTGGTATTTAAACCTGCAACGCTATTGACTCTCGAACGTGGTGTCTCATTTCCCAAAACCAATAGTTTCTGATTCTACTGGTTAGCTGTCGTTGATCATTGGCTGGTTCCTGCGCTACTGCAGGGGCGGCGTCCAAGCTCTGTCTACCCATGACTTCATCTTTCAGCTGTTGCGATTCAATGGATTATGCTTAATTCTCAATGGTAGGGCTCTGACTTTATTTAGATATGTAATTTTTCGAACTATGTCCTGGTCATACAGTACAAAGCTGGATCTGGTGGGCGCTTAGTTGTAGCGATCGGCCTACTGACATGACGGCTTTCAGTAGTTGTTGATTTCGCGGTCTCTCATCCTCTCCGGAACTATTACGGTCCAAGTAGGGACAGTCTTTCAGATTAGTATAACTATTCTCATAGATCGTCGTAGGATGTTTTCAAAGCACCATGCAACTGTCAGAGGAATATAAGAACAGCTCGTAATGATTTTGTTTGTTCTTCAGCACGGTGATATGGGGATCTGTCCACGTCTTCGACTAGCTTGTAGAGGGACATAGTCCCCAACAACAGGCCTCGAACTCAATCAAAAAGCGGATCCTTGATTCGCCTGCTCGGTCTGGTGGTCTAGTGGTATGATTCTCGCTTAGGGTACACCCTATAGCACAGCTTGCGAGAGGTCCCGGGTTCAATCCCCGGCCAGACCCTTCCTTTTGCCAATTGTCTCTATTTTTGGAACAGAGCTCTTTGTCCTGTGGATTTCTTTTTTGCTCGGTCTTCATTTCAGAGGCTTGGGCGCTGTGACGCTGGTCGTGTGTCGGGTTCAAGCTGGCCGAAAACTCTCCTCTTTCATGTTCAAAAAGACACGCATACAATCGACCGTAATTCCTAATGAGACTGTACAGAGACAGCAGCATCGAAACATTTACATTCTCATAACTTTACTCTTATCTGTAATGACGAGGAGATAACTTGTTAGCCTCAGTGTGGAAGCTTCAGGTTTGTGCATGTTATTCAGCTTTCCTACATCTAAAAGTGCCTTGTTAATCGAACAGAACTAGCATTCTTCCTAGTCTGACTCATCCGTAAACCACTCATCACAAAGAATTTCCTCAGCCGAAGGCCTCTTAGAAGGATCGTATTGGAGGATCCTTCGAATGAGTTCCTTCACCTTGTCTCCCTCTTCAGCAGACATTTCCGGCTTGGTCAGGTCAAAGGCAGCCTCCATAGAAACCTGTTCAAACATAAGAGGTTCCTCCCCCTCGCCAACACCACCAAGGGCGCAATTATACAACTTCCTATCTTTAGTGTAGTATTGCGACGAAGTCTCCCAAAGATTGTAAAGCTCATCGGGTAATGGGCCAAGCTTTGCCTCGAGCTCCAAGAGATGATGGTCATTTTCGTAGGTCTCTTTACTGTAGCCGGGGATGCAGAAGAGTTGTTCTCCGGTTACGAGTTCAAATACAAGGCAGCCAAAACTCCAGATGTCCAGAGACTTGTCAACTTCTCCTTTGAGAACAAGCTCTGGAGTCCTTAGTCCGCGCGGGGTGAGAGGCTTTTTGGGGGGGCTATCAAGATAGTACGCTGCTCATTGTCAGTTATCTTCAATTCGAAATATGTAAAGAGAAGACACTTACCTCCTCCCATATCAGATAACTTGACTTGAAGGTCCTCGGGAAACCTCGCGTAGGCCGCTAATGGCTGTCCCATGCACAGGTATCGTGGAGCCCATTTGTCTTGCTTGCCGTCCAGTCTCTCTACAGGAGCTGAGATCGAGTATGTCTTGACATTTTCTTCCTGTCGAAGTGACGCTTCATCATAAGAATCGATCGACTCAATTGCAAATAGAATGTTTCCAGGCTGGAAGTCTCCGTGTGCGACGCCATTCTTGTGAAGGAAAGCCAGTCCTTGCAAAGCCTGTTTCAGGATGCGTTTCGCCAGCTGGGGAGGATACCGAATCTCCATCCCATACTTGCGTGGTTTAAACTGGGGAAGCTCGTAGACCATGGAGTTAGCGGAAGGTCCCATGGGCTCAAAGACAAGGCATTTATGAATGCCGTTTGGGCCCTCGTGGTCGAACTCTGCGAGAAGCTGAGTGATGTACTGAAGCCCATCCTTGGGAGCAACCTTGGTGAGATGGTGTAAGATATCCAGCTCATGGCTTTGCTCTTTATTCTCCGCGACAAGAATCTTCAGTGCGACGTAACGAGAGTTGCTGGGTACAATGTGAGCAAGTAGCCAACGAGGATAACAAATGAATCAACTAACACATAGTCACGCGCAAGCCAGACAGTTGAGTAAGAACCCTCTCCCAGCTTTCTGATGACCTTGTATTGGCCATCATTGAAAGCATCACTGAGGTGTACGGGATGGTAGCCACCTGGACGGTAGTCCTCAACCCACTCGCAGGCGAGAATGATATCTTTGAACCGCCGCTCTTCATAATCTGGTACTTTGGAAGGCGGGGTAGGCGGAGGTGAAGCACTCATCGTGTTAACGAAGATGATATGTTTATTGACACTTTTAGGTTGCAGTGGAGAAGAAGACAAGATTCTGCAGAACATCGAAGTGAGACGAACGAGCATACAAATGATTTCCCAAGGGTCAAAGAAATTGGGTTGAAAGAGTCGGTGTGATGAGAATTTGAGCGAGAACAAAGGATTTTTGATCCAGGTTCGGCGTATGACTAAGATACCGCGTGGTGTTTGCGCGGGTACCCGTGCAGGTATGAATACCCCGCCACGCGATTGTTTTGTTGGTTCTGTGCACACCTCCACGAAAGTTGCAGAGATGAAAGGAACCAACAGTTTGACAAATCCTCGGTTTGTTCAGGTTCTTTGTTCGCGCCCGTAATCTCATTCCGATTCTAGATTACTTTCCCCTGCTTGTACAAGTCATACTATTGGCAATAAATAGATGAACACACTGCCTTTGTTGTCGCAGACAACAACGATTCCTTCACAGCAACATTACTAACACCATCAAAGATGTTGATGAGCATCCCTTGCAAGGCCCAAAGCCTGCATTCAATGGGTCTCATATCTTCAAATAGATAGCTCAGCAACTACTAAGACGGGTAATGATGATTTCTTTGAAGCCTGGATGACTATTTTGGGATCGTTTGAGGAACAGGCCCTTCAAAGTATACAGACAAAATAGCACAATAAGGATCACAGATTGTGAAGGCTGGATGACAACTTATAAGTTGACAGATGTTTGCTTTTGTAGGAAGTCTTTTCAATTCTCATCTTCATCCTTACCTTTCAACTCTACTTGCTTTTTGATCATATATCCAAGCGTGTCCTTTTTGCACAGTCACCAAACCAGCAATCTATTTCCTAAGCATCATGCATCCTGCTAACGTTTTCTTCCAGCCGACGAATCAATATTCCCAACAGCCTGCCGAGAGAGCTCACATCATCAACTTGGTCGTTGCAAAAGCCCCTCCAGCAGCCTCATGTGCAATTGTTGTGTAAGTAAAGCAATTACAACTGTCTATTCGCCACTAACATTCATCCTAAGGAACGGTTGGCACACCAGTAGGACAGACCCCAGGAACCATTGTACAGTTGACTATCTCGATGCTAACAACAGACGCATGTTCCGGGCTCATGTTGGTATGTGTTGATTTTAGCTGTACTCCTTGTTTGCTGGACATTCAAGACACTAAAAACAGTTAATTCAATCTTGGAATTCACTTTTGTATGGTATGGACGAGTTAGCATAAATTCACATGTACCTATACTTCGTACTTCTACTAGTTAAGCTCTTTTTGCGAGGCACAAATCCCGAGGTATACTTATAAGAGTAACAACAACACCTTCATCTGCAATGCTACTAGTTAACTGCATCTATACGTCCCCAAACTGCGGTAGGTTTTACCTATATCAAAGTGCTTTCCCGTGTAGGAACGTTAACAAATAGCTAAGCAACTTGGAGGGACCCTCGGGTCATGAACACGAGATTCACAAATAGAACAACCTTAGACACTTATATAACACTGCGTAGGATTTAAGTTTATTTGATGGATCCAAAACATCTGGAAATCTTAGGCCTGTACCTTTTGCCATAGTGACTCGCACATCTCGTTGCTAACAGACCCGGCCGGCCACACGACATCTCTCAGCACCCGACGCGCGTCCGCCCATGTCTGGATTCCTGTGATCTTAACCCAACACTTCATCAAGGCACATAACTCGTCTAATATCGTGTCAAAATCCTCATAAAACCCGATCGACTGCGCATAAACCATACTCAACGCTCCAACAAACGCCTTCCAAAACCACAGGTTCCGTGTCTCGGTGTTCATACTCTCAAATTCCACCACTCCCTTCTGCAGATCCCTTTTCAGAATGTTAATCTTGAGATGATGGAGCCTTCTTTCGGGAGGAAGTGGTCGATTACAAACTCCAGGAACAGTAATCAGATAAAAGTCAAGAGCGGCACAGAATCCAGACCATGCTGATACAAACACTGGCTCATCAGGCGTTGGAAGCGGGATCTTATCCGAGAAGGATTGTATATGGGTCGTGAACTTCGTATACAGCAGCTTCGACGGGCCTCCGCTGTTCCAAGTATACCAGGGCATCGGGACAGGGGCATCAGCTGAGGATGTTTGCAGTATCAGTGCCGTCATTTCTCGAAGTATTAGTATGATTGGGTACACGTTGATGTCCTTGGGCTTACGGCCGGATGGAATGGAGCCGAATAAGAAGGGTATCATCCGGAATGCTCGTAAGCGGAGTTCGGGGACGTGAACTTCGTGGAGATGCATTTTGTGCATCATTCGGCTTATTTCTGCGACCTCTGTATCTGCAGCAGGTTCTTGGTGTATTGTTTCTGGAGTTAGGACGTTGCTTATTCGGCTTTTAGTGGCATGTATCATGTTGCTGGCTCTAATGATAGGATTAGCGAGGGCCGCTTTCAATGTGGTATTTTGTAGTTCATACATAATGAGATAGCGATCTGCCAACTCCAGGTCGACATGATACTGTGAGTCTCGATGGAGGATGTCTTGTTGCTTGGTAAAGAGGTATGTCGTCAGTCCGTTAAGGTGAGATTCAGCAACGGCAAAGTTGCCAAGACAGCACTAGAGAGAACGTACTGGATCAGCGCTGAACCAATTTTCAGAGTACAGAGATGCATGCCTCGACTAAACACAGTGTGCTGATATACTTTGCGCATCGCAGCACATCCTTCACACTGGTCGAACTAGCAAGCCAACTATTGATCTGCTTTATGCTTTCGATCTTGTGAAAGAGGAACGTCGGTTCGAAAAGGGCAAGATCCCCTTTGTTGTTCCATGTATAGTGTAAAGCTGATACCAGCATGGTATTTTGGAGGATGCTCGGATCACGAGTAGCCGAGGCGACGCTGTAAGATTGTTAGAGCAATAACATGGTACATCATACTGCGACTGACCAATCGTTTGGGTTGATTGCTAAGGGTCCAATATTGGTTCCTGCATGCAGGACTAATTCGTATCAGTTGATGTCAGCAGTCCATATCTACCCATGTTTGAGAAAGAGTGGTGGGCTGCACGCACAGTACTGGAGGAGCTCTTTTGACTTTAGTGGCATCTTGATTGGCAGCACGTCAAAAGGGTCCAGGAAGTCAGAGCCTGGCTTTGCGATTATGCTGACTTGCGATTGAGTTGTTGACTTCTGCACAACCCATGGCGTCTGTTCACCAGGACGCGCAGTGGCTCTTCGTTCACGCAGTGGAACAATCGGTACATACGAACAAGACAGGTGTTTGACCCAGCAATTCGAGCTGTTCGATGATGTCAGTTACCGTGCAAGATTGCTTGTCGGGTGGCTTACCAGGATGGCCTCTTCTCATCGCATCTCACCCGCTTCGAACGACATTCCACACAACCATTGCGGCTCCTCGTACTGCTTACACGCTTCTCTGGTGGCGCGCCCATTGCGAAGCTAGCGAGTGAGTGGTGTGAGGGGAAATGAGGAGCAGAGATAGTGAGGTAATGGGTGAGATTTATGCCAAGAACAATTGTTGGGTGCTAGTCCTGATAGAGACATATAGGACGCTGGGGACAGATGACGGTGGACTCCCACATGGCATACCCTGGTCTTATGCATAATTTTACATATCATATTGATCGCAATCGGCTATCATTGAAGTATGAAGACTGCCAAATATCTAACCAATTATGCGCAGCTAAATGAAGAAGCGAGGTCCTTATCTCCTCCAACATACGTGATCCTCTTTGGCCAAGCACAAAGCTCAACAGCCCTCTTCTTCTCGAAACCAACAGTCTCAGCATAGATCCTATCCGGCGCCTCACCCGTTTCAACCCAATTCACAAGCGTATCAAATCCACTCCCAGGATACCATCCCGAGCCTCCACTACAATGCTCAACACCAGGTGCTTCAAAGAAACGATAATACTCCGTTGCGTTAGGGTCATTCTCTAATACACGATTATAATAATCGACTGATCCTTGGAACGGAATGAGATTGTCCGCTGTGCCGTGCCATGCGAGTAATTTTCCTCCTGCCTTTTTGAAGTCGGTGAGATCGGCATCTGCTGTGCCCATTATGGAAGCGAAGCGGTTCACGGATTGCCGGAAGAGCTTGCTGTATTCTTCGTGTGAGATGCCGTGGAGCTTAGCAGTGTGGTTTTGCTGGACGAAGGTGGTGAGCCAATCCTTGGAAATAGCGAAAGGACTTGAGGTGCAGTTTGTAATCGAAGTGCAGGTCGTACCGGCCAGTCTGGTGAGAGGCGCGGATTTATCGAGACCATACCAGAGAAACTTGCTGTCTTCTGTCTCTGGGCCTCGCCATGTCAAACGTGCAATTTCAGCTGCTTTCTCTGAGACTTTGAGACTACCTTCAGGGTTGTCACACGTAATTTCTGTTCCCACTACTGACATGGGATCAAAGTCGCACTTGGTTGAGTTTGAGACAACACCATCTTCGACTCCATCTTGAGCATCGCATGCTTTGATAGTTGCGTTGGTGATGGCTTCAAGCTCACATGCAGGAGGATAGTAACCTACAATAGGTCAGCGCAATTGAGTAATAGTAATATGGTGAACTTACCGAGGCTATGCATCACAAACTGTGGCCAATACTCCGACACAATAAACTTGTCCCAGTTAAAAGCAGAGGCCGAAGCCAGAATACCATTATACTGAGTGGGGTATCTTTGAGTCATCATATGACCCTGTCGTCCACCCGTAGAACAGCCCTAAGAAGGTCAGCGTCTCCTCGCTCATGCTTCCGGGTTACTCACATTCCAATAAGAGTACTTCGGCTTTTTACCATAGTAAGCCTCTACAACCGTCTTCCCCAAAGTAGCAGCATCGTCTAATGACACAGCAGCAAAATTCTGCAAAGCATGCAAATCCAAATTCCCAGAGCTTGTAAGCGCCCAACCCAATTCCTGTCTATTCGCGAGAAGATGGCCACCATCAGTGGTAACAGCGGCATAACCCCTGGAAGCAGGGGCGGCAAGATCATCGACATCTCCCGTTGACCAACCCCCGCCACCGACGCCGACCATTCTTTCGTTCCAGTCTGATACTGGAAGCCATACGTATGTGTTGATAGTATCATTCCAGCCTGGGTGAGTGTATTGAATAACGACTTTGCATAGGGTTACTGTATCCTCAGGGTTTTCTGGCCATTCGTTTGTTGGGGATGCTGGGAGGTTGACGGCTGATATATTTGCTGCCACTGAGAGGATCTCTGCTTTGTCGAGTTTGATAGAGCTGAAGGCTTCGTCGGTACATGTTGGAATGGAGGATACGCCTGGAAGGGCTTGGAACATCAAGGATGCTGCCGAGATATTCGAGAGAAGCATGGTCTTTAGGCGCCGATGAAGCATGACGACTAATATGATGATTGTGAACCTGATCCTCTTCAAGATGGGACGGGTTCGCGGTTGTTAACTTTGAGATTAGATAGATGGAGTTTCTTTGACATTTGGGTCTGAAATCTCTGCAAAGTTAACATCGTGGGATCTGGAGTCTAAACAAGACACAGAGGCTATTTAAACACCACCGCCATCTGGTGATCAGCATCATATCCTACAGTCTTGGCACTTCGGTAAGTCTTACGGCAGTGGTTATCCGTTTCTAGATGCATGAGGCTTACAATTAGCAGGTGTCTCCCCGCATTTTGAGAAGCATATCCGTCTTGATCAGGTTCACGATGAAGATACCCCACGTTTTAGCATCGCTCTTCCCCATAGTCTAAGGAAATGCCGCGGAGACTAGTCAACTTCTGGAACAACCCCACAACTCGGGTCCAAATCAAAACTCCGTGTCATTTACAAGATACCGACGATACCTAACTATGCCTCTGGCTTGCGGCCAGTAACTACCAAAACATCAAATATCGGATGAACAGAACGCTGTCGCGAAGCCTGTCTGACTCTCGCATTGAAAACCTCAACTTCCTCAGCTGACCATCCCAAAACTTCAGTGAACAACACAGCGGTAAACGCAGCTACTCCCTCAACCATGTTAATTCCCATAAGTGTACCAATTTCCTTCAAACGCTCATCTTTAGGCCATGGGCCGATGGGAAGTTTGAATCGTTCCTCTTTAACTTGCTCAAAGCCTGTTTCTTCAACCCATTGTTTGAACATTGGCGCAGGATCCATGGTTCGACCAATCTTTTCGCAAGCGACTTTCAGATGATCCATCATTTCGACCAGCGCGTTGTCAGGTTTGAGTGAGTCGTCTTCTGAGTAAAGTGTGTTGGCTGATTCGTGGAATTCGATCCAGCCTCCAGGCTTGAGATTCGCATAAGCTTGTTTGAGCAGTCGAGGCCAATCTTTGATAGAGCCTGCCATGTATTTGCAGTGGATGTAATCATAAGGCACTGGATCAACCCAATCGGCTTCAACATCATCGATGAGAAATTTGACATTCGGGGGAACCCAATCTGGTTGAATCGGGCTAAGGTCATTTCCGATAACTGTCGCAGAAGGATGGTCATCTCCAAACTGGATAGCCCAGATTCCTGTTCCCGTACCGATATCAAGAACACGTGCGCCCTCTGTTTTAATAGGCGCTGTGAACAAGCGATCGTTCAGCAACCGGGTAAAAGCATGGTGGACCATATCCAGCCGATCCTGCTCTTGATCATCGTTTGGAAAACTGTACTCTCCCGCTCTGTCGCTGTGATAACGGCGCCCATGCTTCCATTTGTATTTCAGGACGCTACTAGCGATGGATGTGCTTCCGGCGATGGAGTTGCCGGTAAAGGTGGAGTCTTCGGAGTCAGAGTGGACGTCCTCGTCGACTTGAACTTCAGGAACTGTAGTCATTTTGGCGTTGATAATGGAATAATGCAATGTACAGAATATCACCAAGATGTGAGATAATGGAAGCGGGGTTGCAGCCGAGGCATTGTAGAAAAGGCCTCACTCGCTTGGAGCATACAGGGATGATAGACCCTTAGAGATCATATCATTCGAGGGTATCGTTTTAGCGAGTGAAGCTGTAATCGTGATATTTTCGACTTTGGGATGGGTTTTTAGATGGCTAACTTGGGAAGAGTGCTACTGGGCTATGGATAAGCGCGCGATTTCAATTCATGCTGAATGGCCTGGACACATGTCTAGCGATGCCAAGGATCTCAGGCTGTGATAATTAATGGATATCCTGGAGGGGCGAGTAGAAACGACTGTTACACGGCGAAGTGTCATTTCTGGGTATCATGTATTGCACGCTTGGTCTCACAGCATTTCTCAACAGCAATTGCCGCAAAGTGTTTAACTAGATGAGCATTGATTTGCGGCTCAAACTTCAACCAATCGTAAGACAACGTGGCCGAGTGGTTAAGGCGATGCCCTGCTATCTCTTCTGAGACATCATAGGCATTGTGTTCGCACGCGTAGGTTCGAATCCTGCCGTTGTCGATTGTTTTTTGTTTTGTTTGCAATCATTTATATTCTTTCTTTTGTCACACACACATAGAGTTACAAATTTCCTATCGCGGCCAGGGCCAGACACCACTAACCGAGTGCGCTCAACCATGAGGTGGATCAGGAGCATCTCATTCAGGGTTCTTATCACGTGGATTGTTCTGGGGTCTACGCAACATGGAAGAATCATTGCTATCTTATCACAGATTGCGGGTACAGACAGCTGTCCAAGGTTCCGTTGCCAGTGTGGGCTGTGGTGGCAAAATACTCCGCGCGCGGCACAATCTTGAGAAACTCTACTGCGCTGGCTAACGCGATGTTATTCGCGATATCAAGCGCGCCACGCGAACGCGTATCTACCACCTATCAATATAACGCCCATCCAGATTGGGTTCCGGCATAATCAGATCAGGCGCGATTGCTCTGGCATCTGTGGCGTTTTTATCGGAGCCATAATGTGTCGTGTCAGATAATGAATGGGCTCACCAGATTGTTACCTCACAAGGCGAACAATATGAAATGTTGTAGCCATTTTTTCTGGCTCTAAACTATAAATATGAAAACTTGTGAATTTTCAGTAAACGCTGGTAATGGCTGTCAAATTAAAATGATGTATCTGCGTGGCTGGTTAAACCAAGACCTTGCGTAGTGAGCCTGTAGGGTAGTGTTTGAGATAACTGTCACGTTATCGCTCTTTTGCTTTGAGCATAGGTTTATCGGTCTTGTTCTCACAAACAAAAATTTAATATTGATATTTTAAAAAACTCAACCGCTTGTTCTCGTCATACACTACGTTGCGCGTCGTTCTCGGCGTAATATTCAGTAACTTGTCCACCTTCATCTGCCATTTCGGCCCCGACGCACCACTTTCCATTCGTCCAAGCTACAGATCCATCTCCAGGAGTAAAAACAAACAGGTGGAACATTTGGCGAAAAAGCAAAAAAGAAGACCTGCGTATTGCAGGTGGCTGGATCTCTCCCGCCGGGAATTGAACCCGGGTCTCAAGCGTGACAAGCTTGCATACTGACCACTATACTACGGAAGATAAACTGGCTGAGCCAATTGTAGTGAGGGATTTGTTGAGGGTCGGTCTGTTATTGGTATCTAATAAGGCCTTTACCCAGAGCTGCAAGAGTGAGCGCGAATTCATCATCTGGCTCACCAAGAACTTGGTGAAGAGTGAGATCTGTTCAAATGCGAAAGTGTAGTTCGATTTATCGCGAAACTCAATTTGGATGAACTTTCCGTCCGCTCGGTGATATTTTTAGTCGCCGCGGAAGTGACATTTTATACAGGCAAACCCGTACCGCTGGTGTAAGTTTAATTCAGCCCTGTCTCAACAACACAATCATACCACATAGAGTCAATTCGGCAAGAGGATTGAGTTTCCATTTTGAGCCACAAAGAATTATCTAGAAACAAGGCAGATGAGGACATGTCCAGCTCTTGACCCGGAGGAAAAGTCTATAAAATACAGCACGTCCTCGCCAAATTCATCCCCCTTCACGTCTTCCTCCAAAAAGTTCACCCATTTGTCAAGGTGCCAGAAAGTCATCCACCAAAAGCATAAGGACGCAAGACCTTGGTTACCTAATGCCAGCCTAGAGGACAATTCTTCCGTCGTCCCACTTGACTCTGAACACCCAGAGTCCTACACATCATCTACATCCATCTACCCGCCCATACAGCAGAAAATTACCCACAATGCCAGCACTCGCTAAACCCTCGCCCTGGGCCTCCCTTGCAAAGGAAATCCCCGGCCTCGTTGCAAGGCAGCTCGAGGACAACAACCCTCCAACTATTACTCTTCTTTCTTCTGGAAGCCCATGGTATATGAGTGCGAAGTTCTGGGTCATTACAGGTATCGTCGTTGGCATCCTCGCTGTCATAGGCGGCGGCCTCGTCGCAGTTTCTGGCAGTGAGAGAAGACTGGCCAATCCGCCATCACTAGTGGCAGCCGAAGAGGAGAGACAGGAGGGCTATAGGCAGCGGCGGGCCGAGAGTGCCCGGAGAGCGGCTGAAGACAGAGCCTTTGAACACCAGAAGAATTTGCGTAACGAAGAGTCCAAGAAAAAGATGGAAGCACAGGAAAAATTGTGCCGAGCCAAGAAGGGGATGCCAATTAGTGAAGACAGGAAGAAGAAATACAGATTCAGCGAGTAGGCGCTCTAGCACTCGTTTCCGGTGGTTGAGAAAACCTTGCACTTCAGGGTGCTCATTCAAAAGGAGCTTGCAGTCAAATGTCACCTGCCTGGCCAGTATGGTATTGTTTCTATTGTGTTTCATCGGCTTTTCTTTTTGGTGTTTTGGAGGATATGGAGAGAGAACGTTGCAGGGACTGGCTGGATGGAAGAAAAGCAGACAGGAGAGCGTCAAAGCCTATGCTCACGCCGTCTTCCAGCGATGTCGCCATCAAATGGGGGGAACGACTTCGGATGGATCATGTTTCACAGAGTTGGAAGGACACAAGACTTAGTTGAATCCGGCATCCGCACGCAAGGGTTGTCCGAAAGCCTGTACTGTACACACAAGTCACCCAGCCTTTTGATAGAATCGTTTTCTTTTTTATTCGTCTACCTTGTCAACTTGGGGTGACGGTTAACATCCTTGTAAAGCAAATACCTAAACTTTGCAGGTCCACCCGCGTAACAAGCCTGAGGACAGAAAGCACGCAACCACATGAAATCTCCCGCTTCAACCTCGACCCAATCCTGGTTCAGTCTGTAAACAGCCTTGCCCTCCAGAACATAAAGACCATGCTCCATAACGTGCGTCTCAGCAAAAGGAATAATGCCGCCGGGTTGGAACGTGACGATGTTGACGTGCATGTCGTGTCGTACGTCGGTAGGATCGACGAATCGGGTTGTAGCCCATGCACCGTTTGTGTCGGGCATTTCTCTAGGCTCAATCTCCTTTTCGTTGGCGAAGAATGCCTCGGGCGCATCTAGACCTGGGACAGCCTCATAGGCTTTGCGCACCCAGTGGAAACGAGCAGGTTGGGCAGAATTGTTGCGCAGCGTCCAGCCACACTTGGGAGGCAAAAAAGCATAGCCACCCTCAGGAAGAGTATGCGCCTCACCAGCAAGCGTAACGGTGATTTCACCCTCGACGACAAACAAGACACCCTCAGCAGTATCATCCATCTCAGCGCGGTCACTACCACCGCCGGGCGCAACCTCCATAATGTACTGAGAAAAAGTCTCGGCGAAGCCAGAAAGGGGACGGGCGATGACCCATAGACGGGTTTGTTCCCAGAAGGGTAGGAAGCTGGTGACGATATCGCTGAAGCAGCCCTTTGGAATGACGGCGTATGATTCAGTGAACATTGCTCTGTCGGTGAGGAGTTGAGTTTGGGGGGGTAGACCGCCCTTGGGGGCGTAGTAGGCCCCGACCTTTTGGTTGTTGCTCATGTTGATGTTGATAGTGGTGAAGATATACTGGAAATATCTGAGACACCAGAGTAGAAATGTCTGGGATATTTATGATAAGTAGTTGAAAACCCCGCAGCCAAACCTCCGAAACGGAGTAGCATTCGGGCGAATTGTCCGAGCATTCTTGATTAAGAACCAATCGGCCTTGGCATATTTGTCCATCGCTTGACTCGGAGCCACTTATGCTAGTCCGTATATAGCTAGCGTCGGACCCTGACTGTATCATGAAGCCGATGTCGTGTGCTCGAGACTTTCATGATTGTGACGTTTTGAAAGAGTCCCAATTGATGGCCGAATATCTTTTTGAGATTTGGCAGAACGCGCCAAGAGAAGGCTGCCGTAATATGGCTAGAGAGTGCAGTTGAGGGTGCATTGTGAAATGGTGAACTGCACGCAATAGTTCGAACTCACTCCTGCTGATATGAGGAGAATGGAGACAGTAGTTACTTATTATATCTCTTTGCGCTAGAAACATTGATTGGATTTACGGAGGATGTTGTTAGAAGCACTGATGGGGCCTTTCAACACCATGATATCATAGAGCGTCCAGGGAGTACAAGTTACAACGACTACTGGTGATAGACGTGAGACGGCAATCATCCCTCAACATGCCAATACATCAACTCCATTGATGGAATCTCAGTTGCTCATGATTAATTTTTTACTTTTGAGGTTGATGCCAGAGGCTGACTGAAGGGTTGACGATGTTGAGAAGCATGTTCCTCAGCCAATCAAACAGCAGTCCTGAGTAAATAAACCTCCATGCACAACCTAAACCAGCACACATTGCAAGATATATATACTTTATTCAGTAAACCTTTGTCCAAATCCAATAAATCAGCTTCTATAGCTCAGTGGTAGAGCGACTCACTATTAACGAGAAGGTCCATAGTTCAATTCTATGTAGAGGCCTCCCTTTTTGACCTTGTGCCAAATTATAACAAAAACCATTGATGTACAAATACTTTAACAAAGGGGCATCAACGCTGTTCTATCAACCATGTACACCAGAGCTTGACTCTGTAATCTAGCATCGGTGAGGATGTTGCCGAGCTAGCCCTGAGTAAATACACTTTCCATTCAATAACCAGCACGCATTGGAAGATATAGACTTCTTCAAGGAAACCTTTATCTAACTCTTATTAATTCGCCTCTATAGCTCAGTGGCAGAGCGTCTCACTCGTAATGAGAAGGTCCATAGCTCAATCCTGTGTCGAGGCTTCCATTTTTGACCTTTTGTTAGATACACTGAAAACTATGTACGTCCAAGGGGTATTATCGCTGCCAAGTATCAACCGTGTACGCCAAAGATGCTTCACCCTGCAGCCTAGCATCTGTTCTCCTCATGCTCCCAATATCTACCACGTCAAGCCTGACGCTTTCTTTTACGTGCCCCCATTCGTCTTGCCTGTTCCACTAAAGTAACATCAGGATCCGCACTCGCAACAGCAGCTCTTTTCGCTTCCTCGAATCCCCTTAAAAATATCCCGTGCAGGAACTGGATGTCTCCCAGCTTCCTCTTTTCGCATTCATAGTGCTTGCGGCCGTCTTCATCGGGTGGGTGCGCTTTATGCATGTGTTCCAAAAATTCGATGTAATTCGACTGTTCGGACAGGGCTTTTCTATTTTCTTGGATGTTTGTATGAGCGTTGATGACACGCGCTGCTTTTGTGTCCCAGTCTGCTATTAGACTGTCCCAGTCTGGTAGGTCTTCTGTCGGCTGGTGGGTGTTAGAGAAGTTTGATCAGGTCTGGATTAGGGTTCTTACCTGTGTGGTATTGATATTATGTGCAACATCGGATGATGTACTTGGTGCTGCCGTATCGGCAATCTTCTGTCGTTTGGCGGGAGGGCTCACAGTCGTTGGAGGAGAGTTCGACTGTGTTGGGATTGATGAATCGCCGTCTCGTCCCAAGGTCGCCGGCGATGGGGATTCAGAGCTGATGTTCACCACGGGAGCTTGGAGAAGGGAAGCGATCGACATACGAGAGGTCGTGCTTGGCCCTCTTCGCCCGGATGAATCGGGCGGGGCAGCAGTGTTTCGAACAGATACCGTCTTTGTCGAGGTAGTAGGGACGGGGCTGTTTCTGGCGAGGGATCCCATTGGAAAGGCTGAGTTTTCCTCAGTATCTGGCGACGACGCAAGCGACATTGGATGCTCGCGCGTCTCAAAAGCAGGGTCTGAAGGTCGCTTGCGTGATTTTTCAATATTCGCCACAGCGCTTTGAGGCTCCGAATGAGCAATTCGGGAAGGTAGCTGAATATTTCGTCGAGGGCGACTGGTTGTTGAGCTAGGTTGAGCGTGGGTTGTTGCGGGGGTAACTGTGGAGGGTTCAATCAAAGGCGGTCCTGCAGTGACAGGAGCCGTCGCGGGTGTAGCCAAAGGAGCCCTCGATCGTCCATACTCGCAGCTGCTTGACACTGAAGCAGGCGAGGCAGGCGCGGTATCACGAGAATTTTCATCAGATTCAGCAGCAGAATCGGGTATCGTTGCGGCAGAATCGCGTCGAAGAAGGCTCTTGAGTTGTACATCTTCACCAGGACGATTGGGCAATGAAAAGTTCCCAGTGCGCGTACGCAGTCTTTTTGGCGAGGGCTCGTCTGGACTGGCCGGAAGTTCAGAGAGAGGAGAGCTGCTAGATGCTCTATCGTCACATTTCTTATTTGGTGGCACTGAATCACCCGAGGTAGGCGGCGTAAGCTGTAGTTTTGATTGTGGTTGGGATTGACGCTTCCCCGACATGGCTGCTCTTCGAACAGCTCTTCGATAGTGCTCGTCCAGTCCGTCGAAAAGTCGTTTGCGGGCAGCTTCAGGGCTCAATGATGGGGTTGGGAGATGCTGATTGTTCTGTACGCCGGTAAGCTGGCGGTTTGTGGGTCTGGTCTTGGTAGCTGGGGGGCTCTGTTCGTCGGTCTCCGTCTCATCGTCATCGCTTGAACTATCGCTTGTGCTGTCCTCACTGTTATAGACGTAGATCTCGGGCAAAGGCTCAGGATCCGACCCTGATTCCGCCCCGGACTCTGCTTCTTCCCCAAAGTCCGATTCCTCGTCATACTCATCGTCACTGTCCTCCTGTCGAAATCTCTTATTATTCCCCCTTTTCGCATCAATTCCCTTCTCAACACGCAACCATTCTCGAGCCTCGAGGATAACAGATCGAGTAAGACGGCTGTGCGGGTCCTTACCCTTCGCAGCGTTCGTCTTGAGTCTCGTCAGTACATCTTTGATCTCAACGTTTTTCGCATCGCTAGCAAGTCCGATGAGCGTTGCGAATTCTCCGATAAAGGTTTCAGCCCAGGACGCGGGCCCGAAGCCCTGGACGAGTTCGTGTGGCCATTGGCCTGTGTATTCGTAAACGCGCTGCGCGGAGTGGGCTGACCGGCCAAGGCTGTATCGCTTATGATCGACGCGAGGTGCCATTTTGGCTAGGCTGCCTGCAGCCTTGGACTGAGAAAAAATGAGACAAGATGAGATTGCCGATGGAGAGATGAGTTTTGAATGAGTAGTAAGGAAGTGAAAGGGATGGAGCGATGATGAGTGTCACGTGTCGCGTGTGACAAGAGTAAACAAAGAGCGGGACGTGCCGTTAGCAAAAAGCAAACAACCAAACGATAACGGCTGGTGATTTACCAAGAAATGTCACTTCCCGTTTGCCAGCAATTTGATTTGGTTGTTTGTTTGTGAAACAGTATTGTTTCGGTCATCGCATTGCCCCTGCAGCATAGGAAGAATCGGTGGGTGATAATTAACCTTCCACCACCGTGCTACAGCAACTGTCCCACGCACAAGTTTTTTTATGTATGGCAAAGATACAAAGAGCTTTTCTCATTTCTCAGCTGCGGCCTATCCTATTTATAGGTTCTTGTCTTTCCGTCTCTCACCAACTGTCTTCTTCAGAGCCTCCAACGCTGCCACATCCATCTCATAAGCAGCATCAGCCACGTGCCAAGGACCATTCTTACAGTCCTTCACCCGATCATCAGGCTCCACCTCCCTAAACGGCACGGGGAAACTATCCGCTGAAAAGTTAATATAACGTCTAGAGAAGTCTTCTTTGGTACCACGGATGTCTGTCCAGCTTGCTCGGAACTCTGAGAGTCTAGGTAGACCATCGCTGATCATGTCAAAGATGGTCTTCCACCTTAGATCAAAGGTGTAAAAGCCCATGGATAGGCTGCAGAGCCATGGATCCTCGTTGGAGCTTTTCCACTCATCGGTTGATACGTCCCATTCTTCCTCTTCGCCTATGAATTGGAGGTGTGTTACTATCTGGCAATTGTCCAGGTGAAGACTAGTCAAAGACTTTTGATCAATAACCCAGTCCATCTGATCGTAATAGCCAATGGCATAGTAATTCAATTTGAGCTTTTTCAGGTTCCGGAATTTGAGCCCTTTGCCCTTGAAGCGTGCTGGTAAGAGACCCCATTCATACTGAGCACCGATGGAAAGTTCCACCAATTGATCGGCGATAGGTGCCAATATCCTATTGCGCAGAATTCCATCAAACTTGAAGTTTTCGGGCAATTCAAAGTCTAGATCATTAAAAAAAGCATTATCCTCCTGCACAACGTTCAGATGAAAGCGCTCGACACCTTTGAGCAGACCATTCATGAGGACCTCTGGCGGTTCGATGTTTTGAAGATGTTTCAGTCTCAGATCTCGAATAGGCGATGTCCCGGTACGCGCTTCTCGTTGCTTGACGGCCTTGTATACAGCTTCAATCGCGGCTTTGCGCTCACCGGGCATTTCGCGATTGTTAGCGGAGGGGCCGTAATCATGCCAATGACTTTCATCCCCACGACAGAATTCAGAGAAATGAATTTCAAGAGTTTGTAAATGATCAAGCTCAATGATACGGTCGATAGCAGATGTGAGTTCAGGCCATTCGCCCTCGCATTCCCATTTATCCCAATGACAATGAAATGGGCCTTCATCCTTGCGTACGCCGTCAGGCCACGTCTGTATAATGACGCGCCGAGCGGTGTCTCTGACAGATTTCTGTCCGAGAAGATTGTGCCAGGACCGGAAACCTTGGAGTACTGTGTTGCTGCTGTTATAGAGGGTTATGGTGCTGAAGATGTGCTTTCTTGCGAGTTGGTTCCATCTGCGACCGACGAGGCGGGCTTGGTAGAGATCGTCGTTCTTTCGGTGGGCGGTCAGGTGGCTGATTATCAAGTCAAGAACTTCGTTGGGGACCTTCTCCATCTTTGCTGAGAAATGGACTGTGATTGACTGGTGAGAGTGTTGTTGCTTGATAGCGTTGTGATAAAGACAGGTAGACGAGGAGGGGAAATGAGGATGACCTGTTGGTTACATGGGGCTATTGACGAGGCAAAGGATTGGTTCCAGGCAGCAAGGATGCCAAGACAGCTAAGCTCACTTATCAACCAGCAGTAAACTGTTTCGGAGCTGAGCGAACGTCCTCTCATCACGAGCAGTATGATCTCGATTTATGTCGGATTTCGTGACATCTGTTGGTGATGGACTTTCAGCATGGTAGTTATTCTTGTTGACTACTCAGTCCTCAATTTGAGCTCGACCAATAACAGCACTAGCTTGGGTGAGATGGCCGAGTTGGTTATGGCGCCAGGTTAAGGTTAACCTTAACACCAATTTCCTGGTGGAGCAATCCTCCTGGGTTCGAGTCCCAGTCTCATCAGTTTCTTTTTTGTTGTCTCTGATGAGTCTTTTGTATTTGAAGTGACGAGAGAGGCACTTCCTTTTTCGCTGTCGTGGTGGGCAAGCCTTAACACGCGACTGAGAGTTGATGGTGTGCTCTGTGTTTCCTGATTTGCTGCATCCTTGCTAGTTATTTCTCATTGGTTCCAGTCGTTTAGTATCTCCCAGGTCCGCAGTTTCCAATTGAGCGCCTGTAAGGTTGGTAAAGCCATTTTGTGCTGATCGTTTCCAAGAACACGTAGCAAAAGAACAAACCTGTTGGCGATTGAGACCAATCAGATTACTGTTTTTTGCAGGAAATGAAATAATTTAAGCATTTGAGGATTTTCTTGGGCAACTTGAGGGGAGTCAGACAAACCGTTCCTGTCTCAACACCGCACAAAATCTGTCCTACCCTGGGATCAACACCACAGCAACCAAAACAGCAAGATATTGTGAAATTATGCAAAAAGAGTGTTGAAGACTCGCTTCATATCCGTTTGTGCGACCGAGGGGAATCGAACCCCTCTCTAACGCTTGGAAGGCGTTAATGCTAACCACTACACCACGGTCGCTTTTGGATGCTATTCAGAGGTCCAATTGGACTCTATACCCTGCACCTCATGGCGTTGAAGTGGGCTCTCCACACCTCGACACGCCAATCGCTCTGTGAATCTCACTTGCTTCAGACATGGCTCCAGTTCAAAACTGGACCCTACTTTTGGACCGAACATCCCAGTGGAGCGTTCGCTCTGCCGGCGTGATAGAGGCTAGTATCGGCATCGAAAATCACCAAGGTCGTGTGGCCCAATGGCAAGGCGTCTGACTACGAATCAGAAGATTCTGGGTTCGATCCCCAGCATGATCATGACATTCAATCAAGACATAGGAAGCTGTGTCTTGTTTCTTTTTGTCCTCTCTAATGGTTTCTTAAACATGGCATTCGACTGGAGATTCCAGGGTAAGGCTACAAGTCTATGACGTATCCATGGACTACTTAAGTGTTTTTGAGGAGCAGATCCTTCAAAGCGTATGGACAACATAATCCATAGGCAAAGGTTTTCTTTGATGAAAGGGTATTACAATTAATATTCTATCTAGATAAAAGAACTCTACGCAAAATGATCAAGCCTAGCTTGTGATCTTCTCGCCTCATCTTCCGAACTATGCTGCATCAAAATCGTCGTATTGACAGTAATGCCCGGCGTCTTATCCGTGCTCGGCGCCACAGAGTGCGCCGTCGCAGACTCCTTGAACAATTCATCCTGCGAATCATTGTTCTGTGTACCACCCATAACATTTGTCGTGATGCGGCTCTGGTTTGTTCGACGTGTTTGGTTGCGACCTGTAGAAGAAAGTTCGTAGCGGCCGGCGTAGTTGGAGCCTGTTCGGGCGGAGGACATTTGGCCGAGGAAGAGGGTTCGTAGGGGAGGGAGGCAGGTTGCGATGATGGCGACGGCTGTTTCGATCATGGAGACGGTGCATGTCAACATTGTTTCGTTTTTCTTGGAGTAGTAGGCTCGGATGACTGAATAGTTAGCAAGGTTCGTATCGGAGAGGCGGTTGGACGTACTGCTTGCGATGACTACCAAGAAACCTAGGGCAAAGATGGCCGCGACACCGAACTTTTGTTTCGTCTTCATTTGAAGCTGCATAACCATGGAGATGGGTAAACTGATGATGGCAATGTCGGTACCGATATTCAGTAGCACAGTCAACCAATAATTCCTCTCGGCTTCCTTGGGATCGCATTGATACTCGGGGTCTTTCGACCATCGCTTATCGTGAGGGAAACACTGAAAAATGATGTGGAAGAAGATAGCCGCCCAAAAACACAACAGCAGTCCTAGAGTAACATTGTAGATGGTTTGTAACTTCGTTCCGGGCGCAGCGAGTCGTTTGTAAAAGAGGACGAGAGCGATCTTGATGGACCAAAGCGACGAGACGTAGAGAATCGATCCAGGCACAATCATCTATCACAGTCAGTAATTACTCTCAATTGTTAGCACCATCAAACCTACCTGCATCATTCCCTTGAACTGTTCAGGCGTAGCACCACCGATATTCGCCATACCCAAATTCCACATATGCTGCTGAATGATAAGATCACCTATCAAACAGCACGCAGAAAGAATAATGAAGCCATCATCAATCTGCAACGATCCAAGCTTTCGCACACGGATCCACAGTCTCAAAATCAGAAAAAGACATGCGACGACAGTACTGATGTACCAAGACACCTAAGAGATCAGTGTGTTAGATAGAGAGCATCACCATCAAGCATTGCACATACCACTTGACCCAGACCCTCAGCCATTGCAACGTCGATCACAAAAAGTAAAGTTTATTTTTGCCAGGTGAAGGATGGGATGCACGTCAACTTAATATTATTCCCAGCGTCTTGGTAGCGGCCCCTGAAGATGCATGCATTTGGAAAAAGTAACGAGCAATCGGCTCGCTGTGTGCCATGTTCACGCTTCTAACAACCAGATGTCGTTAGATGACCGAGGAGACTAGCGAGTTAGATCAAAGTTAAAATGTATTGCCAAGTGGAACATTCCATGTCGCGCCCTCCAATCGTGTAACTGAACTGCTAGATGAAGACGGGCCTAAGCTGGGAACCGAGTGTCAAGCCGCCTCGGGTTGTGGACCACTACGGCCGAAGTCATGCGGTAGTAATGACGGATTCGGTGTCATCGCACGCTTTGTCAGTCACTAGCATCCATTTTCTCCCAATATTATAAGAGGACTGTGCTCTCGCATGTCTCGGCAGCATTTTTGAGAGTCTGAGAGTGCGGAATGTGCCGTGGCGACTCACTGCCCCAGTTAACTACCAGCTGAAAAGAATTCCCGAGTGTCCCGTATTTGCCTAGTCTCCCACTAAGCTCGTACCTGTTAAACCCTTTTCCGCGCAAAGTGCCTGACCTTCTTCTTCCAGAAACACACCATGATGATCGTCGTAAAGGTATCCAATCGTGGCAGCCCGATCGATAAGTCGTTCTAAGCGAAAGCGACAGGGTTACATTCGCCGAATCTTCGGGACAGTCTTCCATGCAGGTGGAGGAGTTTGCCGATCGGTACCTCTTTCGGCCAACTACCCCTGCAGAATTTTGAACTGCAGGATTCGCGATCGTGAAACGGAGGAGAATGATGCAACTGATCTGCTACAACAAGGACATGGGAAGATGCACTATAATCTCATCATTGTTTGAGATAAACAATGAAGATGATGCATTGATCAAAGATGATCACAGATGATGATGCATTGATCTGGTGGCTTGGAGATCCGTCCCGTGAAGGCTTACAAACTCCCCGACGTCAGGCACAGGGGCAATCTCAACGTCGCAAAATTCTTCAATGTCGGACCTCCGGGCACAATAATAGGTCCCCTTTTTCTCACGTTCGAGAACTTCGCCAAAGACTTTCCACGCATGACTCGGCATCCAAATCGACGGCTAAACCTTATTGCAGTGTATTTACCGAATCGCTGTTCCCCATCAGGTTAGACTTAAGAGGCCTGGCGGGACTAACGATAGTTTGCCGGCCCGACGGCCATGAAGAAATCCGGACGACCCGATGTAACTCTCCCTCAAGAAATAGAACGTCTAGATCTACAGATGCTACGATTATTCCCAGTAAATGTTGCATTTGAAAGACAGAGTACCACCTGAAGTGGCACGTGAACTGCGGTTGATCTGACTCTTCAAGGTCATGGTTTCTAAAGATCCCGGATATACAGACTCAATGCTTACCGTCGACTCCACTGCCGTGTTCCCCATCAAGTTAAGAGTTCCGCGACGCCCCCCCTTTCTCGGAGATTCCACTGCCTTAGCCTCTTAATGTCACCAACCTTTTAAACCACCTGCAGGACACTTCAATCTTCAATCCACCTGCAAGTTTCAGCCTTCTTTTCACTTATCCAAAAACATACATCACAATGGTCCTTCATAACAGTATCTTCACTTTGGCTGCGGGTTTGACCCTGGCTGCAGGTTGTGTTGCACTTCCTCCTCCTCCTCCACCACCACCTGGCGCTTCTGGTGCACCTTGTCCCCCGTTGCCACCTGCTGCTATCGGACAAGGCAAGATTGAGGGTTTTCGCGATGAGCACTGTAACGGTGTTTATCTGGGTGTGCCTTTTGCTGCATCCACTGGTGGACAGAACCGGTAAGTCTACGAGTTGATATCCCAATTGAGAATCGAATACTAATATCCTGCAGATGGAAGGCTCCTCAGGATCTTCCCAAGTCTGACCGACCTTTCAAGGCCAAGGCTTATGGTCCTACCTGTCCTCAGGCTGGTGGCGATGCCTTCACTCGTCAAGATGAGGATTGCTTGAACCTTAACGTCTGGGCTCCCAAGGATGGAAAGGATCTACCCGTTTTCGTGTACATGTACGGCGGTGCTATGGTCACTGGATCCTCCAGCAACCCTCAAATCCAGGGCACAAACTTTGCCAAGAACGGCGTTGTCTACGTCAACTTCAACACCCGAGAGAGCATTTATGCTTCTCCTCACTCCTCCGAGCTGAAGGAAACCAACCCTAACGACACCCAGAACTTTAGCATTCTGGATGTCGAGAAGGCTCTTGATTGGGTCCACAAGAACATCAAGGCCTTCGGCGGTAACCCCGACCACATCGTCTTCGGCGGTCACTCCTCCGGTGGTGTCCAAGTCGACCACTACCTCTGGAACCACCCCGACACTTTCCTCAAGGGTGCCGTCGAGATGAGCGCCAATGCTGTCTCCGGCCCTGCCTACGCCCCCGTCGACGAAGCTCTCAACGCCGTCGCCGAGGAAGTCGGATGCCCCAAGGCCGGCAACGCTCAGCTCGAGTGTCTTCGCAACGTCAACATCAATGAGATTGCCACCAAGAACTTCAACTCCACCTTCAACACCTGGTTCACCCCCGTCATTGACGACATCACCCGCTTCTCTGACTACCCTGCCCGTCTTTCCTCCGGCGGTTACGCTTCCCAGGTTCCTCTCCTGACTGGTACTTCCAACGGCGAGGGCACCATCTTCAGCCTTGTCTACGGCGCTGAGAACAGCGACTTTAGCTCTTGGATCAACACTTTCGATGCTGATAGCGCTCATATTCCTGATGCTGATCTCATCTCCGCTTACAACCCCTCTGATTTCGCCAGCGAGTCCCTCCGCAGTGGAGCTCAGTATGGTGATGCCCGCTTCAACTGCCCTGTCGATTACCTTCTCGACCTCCGCAGCGAGTCCCAAAAGACCTGGGTCTACCGCTTCTTCGGCGCCTACGACAACGTCGTCGGACCCCCCAACACTGCTCCCACCCACGGCACAGAAGTCCCCTTCTTCCACGGTGGCAACGAGTGTTTCTCCAAACTCCAGGGCGTGACCTCTGCTCAGCAGAAGCTCGCTGACTCTATCCACAAGTGGTTCGTCGCCTGGATCAAGAACCCTACCGCCGGCCCTGGCTGGAACACTGTCGACAACGCTGGCGAGCTGGTCAAGCTCGGAGTTCCTGGTGATGAGCTTACTCTTGAGAAGGCTACTCGGGGTGACTTTAACGGTGTTTGCCAGGCTGTGTACAAGCCTAACATGGCCAAGTACCCTGTTGTACAGTCTGTTTCCGAGATTGCTGCTGAGCTTTTGGGTTAAAAGGTTGTGATCATGACATGCCTCCGAGATATGAACAAAATATTTATAGAATGATAGATACTGGCGATATACGCTCAGATTAGAATAATACTTAATAGCTTTGGCTCAAGAACAATGTCTTCTAAAAGTGATATGCGCTTTGTTGTGACTACTTCCATAACAACACAGGCTTAATCACCTTTCCACTCTCCATATCCTTCATAGCATTCTCGTAGTCGTGAATATCGTAATACTTGATCAGCTTCTCCAAAGGCAAAGCACCTCGCGAGTGCATCCTTATAAGTTCGGGAATCAACTATCTTGAGGTCAGCCAGACAAATTCTCATCATGGCACGAGGAGAGCACTCACAACTGGCGGATTACTGTCACCCTCAGAACATCCCACATACTCTTTCCCATACGTAAGATGACCCATGATATCAATCTTAGCCTTCGCCCTACCCCCAGGCGCACCGACCGTCGCAGCTCTCCCTCTCATGCCCAGCGCCGCGACCATAGTCTCGATAATAGTCGGGACACCAGTACAATCGACCGCAAAGTTGACGCCAAGCGGAGGACAAATTTTCAAGATTCCCTTGATGATATCTTTTGGCTCCGGTCCCAACACTCCATGCGTCGCGCCCAACTCTTTCGCAAGATCAAGTCGACTCTGTTGAAGATCGATAGCAATGATGGTACCTGCCCCGCGAGCTTTCGCAGCCATGACAGCCGCCAAACCAACAGAACCGACTCCATACACAGCGACAGAAGTTCCAGGCTTGACGTCAAGCGTGTTGAAAATTGCTCCCACACCAGTCTGTATACCACACCCCAGCGGGGCGAAAAGCTCGAGTGGTGTTTCTTGGGGTACCTTGACGAGACTTGTTCTACGAACAATGGTGTATCTCGCGAAGGAGCTTTGACCGAAGAACGTGCTATACATGGGTTGTTTCTGGCCATCTTTCATGGTGAACATGGCTGCTGAGCCATCTGGGCGTTTTCCACCGAAGTTATAGAGGTTGAATTTGTAGCAGTATGCTGGATGGTCTGATGCGCAGCCGGGACATGTTCCGCAGGATGAAAATGATAATAGGACTTTGTCACCTTTTGTGACGTTGGTGACATTGGGTCCTGTCTCGAGAACTACTCCGCCGCCTAGAAATGGAATTAGTGATGTAGGGTTGTTGCTGGTGGGGGAGACTCGCCTTCATGGCCGAGCACGGCATTTGGAGCACAAGGCAATTTTCCACTTGCGCAAGCAAGATCTGTATGACAAATCCCCGAGGCATGAATCTCGACGAGTGCTTCATCAGGCTGAAGAGGATTTAGATGGACTTCTTGGAGTTTGAAGTGACCATCGAGGTTTGGTGCGATAAGAGCTGGTGTTGTTTGTACCATAGCGATCGATCTCAAGGTGTCTTGTTCAGTGCACTTTTGAGAGAACAGTATGGAAACTGGTAATAGATCCCAAGAAGGAAATAGTGCGGGGAGATTAGGTAGGTTCCTCGGTATCAACTGCCTTTAAACAATTGAGGAGGCTGGCCTGTCTTTATCCGGGGTAAATGCCGGTCGGAGTCGATGTGGGGGTGGAGTCGCCACCTGCGCCGCGGATCAGGATAACCAGAAGCGGCAGGTGATCAGCGGATATGGACGTTCTGAAAGCCTGTGATCAAGTCGTTTACTTGTAGCATGCTTGTTTGGTCGTATCTTGTCAGTATGGGCTCATCCGAAGAGCTCGGCAATGTTATCATTGGACTTGAAAGACGATCGACAAGTAACTTGGCAAGTAACCAATATTCAGGTGAATGACGCATGAAGCCGACTCTTCGCCAGAGATCGTCTGGCGCGACGTTCTGCTTGTCGACCATAACGTGTGGAGGTGAGACGGAAAATTCGTTTGAGTATTTCTCCCAAACAGATTTCCAGTTACTCAGTGCGTTGTACACAGCTTGGAGTTGATCGTTGCCGCCGAATGAGTTTTGATGTTGGAATATCAAGGCATGGAAAGCTAGACCTCACAATCAGTATCCAAACGATCTTCTCACCTCTTTGAACGTACCTGAAACGACCGCAAAGAGATTCAGCGGGCCAAGATCAGCAAAACATTGCTGCGTCGCACCAGTAATCGAACTCCTGCAAAAACTCTCAACCACCTCTCGAAAAGTGATGCTTCGTATCAGAGCCGACCTCGATTGCCATGTGTATAGTTCTCGAAAGCATTCGTCGCTTGAAGTTGCTTGGAACGCTGCCTCAGGTGACGCCAGGTGCATTGTCATTTCTTTGATGACCATTCTTGGTGGGAGATTGTTGAAGATCACGAAGGCATGGTCGAGGAGATAGATCCAAAGGAAGATACTACTTGAGTTAGCAAGTGACGATGAGTCTGAGCTTGCACTTACCGAATAAGCTGTTCCCTTGCTGCAAATACTTTCCAATCGAAGTTTTCATGTAGACAGTCCGGGTGCCTAGCTGACATGATACCAAAGTCTCTAGCCATCTGGTCAAGCGTTAGCATTCCTCTCTGCATAAATAAACATGCATGGGGCTCTTGCCGAAATCACAGTGCTGAACCGGAATCGACGAATTCTTCTCTTGCTCGTCTCAGTACCTTCCCATCCTTGGTATAGGCAGACCATATAGGCTGCCTGAAGAGCTTGAATCTTGGACATATTTGCGCTGGGATCCAGTCCCGGTGTACCTTGACTATCTAGTGAGTCATTGCAAAAGTCATCGTCTGTGAATATCATCTCTTCCACGCAATTGAACCACATTTTGGCTTGTTCGTTATCCGCCTCATTCGGCGAAACGCTTGCCCCTACTAGAGTTAGTTTGAGAGATCTCATTCATTGGGCTTCACATACCTATTAAAGCCATCGCCGCCACCAATATTGACTTGGCCTTGGCTGGTTCGAATGTCGGACGATGCACAAAGTTGACATTAGGATGCCAAATATGCCAGTACAAAGCGAGGAACTTTCGAAGATTCCGCGGAGAGAAGAACTGCATGCATGTTTGCTCCAGAACGGATGACCATTCCAATTCAACAACGCTGTTTCGAGGTTTAACCGTGACTACCTCCTTGATGTTGAGCAGAATCTGATGAGTTTGGATGACAAGTGGATCCGCCAATGAAGCATCGCAAGGAATGTCGGTTTCGAGGAATCTTGCCACAACTTGAACTCGCTGCTCGTATGTTCTGCAGTCGAAAGAATCGACTAGGCCACTTCGTCTTGTGAAGTTGTCGAGGAAGTGGAACTTGTAGTTATCTAAGTTGTTGTCTTCGTGTATTTGGAAATTTCCGGCTGCAAGACTGACAAAGTCCAACCAGTCTTGATTGTTAGCAGAGCCTTCAAGCATGTCAGATACCGAAGTATAGTTGCCCAGGTAGTCGAATAGGGAAGTATCCCCAAACACCACGGTCCCAGGTTCATCAGAAACCACTAGGGACTGAGTACCCATAGGTTGGGCCTCAAGGTCGACAGCTTCCGTGCTCCCCAGTGGGACTGATTCGAAGGAGTAGCAGCACTCGACATCCTTTCCACGACATCGCTCGCAAGGCTGTCCAGAACTGCAAGCCTTCTTCTGCCTGACACAAAGATCACACGCCCGACGAGTGGTTCTGAGCTTAGCCTGACAAGTTAAAGAATGCCGCCGAAGGACATCGGTTCTCTGGTAGGATTGATTGCACAACCCACATCGATGCGGTCGGATGGCGCTGTGGGATGCTGTGTGGCGATAAAGGTGTTCGCGACGTTTGTACTTTTTCGGACATTGGGAACATGCGTAAGAAAGAGTTTCGGACATTGCGTCGGGGTGCTATGTGGGCTGGAATAAAGTCGAAGATTGTGAACAAGGTCACGGATTGAGATGAACAACGCAGTTCATGCTGGTTGCGTATCCGATCCGCTCTTTTGAGATCGCGGGGAAGTGGGCTGTCTTGTCGGAGTGGTGGTGGGAGGCGAATCGGAATGGATGAGATCGTCACTGGAGGGGGTACGTATCTGTCGAGCATTTGGAGAAGAGCTGTGCAAAGGTTTAGTTGAATTTGTCTAGTCGTGGTGGAGCTGCAGCCAAAGGCCCGTCGCACGTGACAAGAGCTCTCTCATGAAATCATCATATTCCCCGGATCTACAATGTGGGAGATTGATTTTAGCTTTGCGCTATCATCCCACATCCTCCGCCCAGTATACCGACGAGCAGTTGTATAAAATGAGTCAAGAATATCGCACAACTGACTGTTCGAGATGGGTTCATCAGTCTGCTCGAATTTCGCATCATGTTGACTTTACAACTATTCTTTGTAGCGCTAGCCGCTATCTTTGTTCGTCTCCTGTTCACCGGTAGAAGACCTAAGAACTACCCTCCTGGACCTCCCACATTGCCCATTCTAGGGAACATCCACTTGGTGCGCTGAACAGCCCCGTTCAATCACCATCCGCTAACAATAGCAGATGCCCAAGCGCGATGCCCATCTACAATTCCGCAAGTGGGCAGACGAGTATGGACCAGTCTACAGTCTGATCCTTGGAACCAAGCCCTTCATCGTCTTGTCCAGCGCCCAAGCTGTCAAGGATCTTCTCGACAAGAAGAGCGCTCTGTACTCTGATCGACAGGAGATGTATGTTGGGCAAATACTTGGTAGCGGTGGCCTCCGACTTCTGATGATGGTGAGTATTCTCGTCTCATGCATGAGCTGTTGACTGACATACTGGAACAGGGCTATGGACAAACCTGGCGATCGGTATGTACCTTGAGTCTCCATTCCGAACCCCGTCTAACAAGGCTCTCTAGTTCCGCAAGCTCGTCCACTCCCTCCTCAACGTAACAGCAGCCAAAAGCTACGTCCCCTACCAAGACCTCGAAAACAAACAAATGCTCTACGAACTAGTCACCCAACCCGACCAATTCCTCCAAAGCATCCGTCGCTACTCCAACGCCCTGACAACAACCATGGTCTTCGGCTGGCGCTCACCTATCTACCACGATCCCAAGCTTATGCAGCTCTTTAACGGTTTTGCCGAATTCGCAGAGATCAACCAAACAGGCATCGCCGCGCTCCTCGATTCTTTCCCTGTGCTTCGAAAGCTACCAGATTTTCTACTTCCGGTGCAGAGGAAGGCTAAGGAGCTTCATAAGAAGGAGAAGGATCTGTATCTGAGCCACTGGCTTAAGGCGAAGCAGGATATCGCTGCTGGGACTATTAAGCCGTGCTTTTGTGTTGGATTGGCTGAGGCGCAGGAGAAGGGCGGTTTTGATGATGATCAGGCTGCTTATATCTCTGGAACGCTGCTTGAGGCTGGCTCGGATACAACGTCTAGTACTCTCTACGCCTTTGTGCAGGCTATGCTTCTGTACCCTGAGGTGCAGCGCAAGGCCCAAGAAGAGATTGACAAGGTCGTTGGTAGGGACCGGATGCCTAACATGGACGACGAGATGGATCTACAGTACATTCGCGCTTGCATGAAGGAGACACTGCGATGGATGCCAACCACTATTCTCGGAGCAGTCCCCCACGCAGTGACCCAAGATGACATCTACCACGGCTATCTGATCCCCAAAGGCGCAGGAGTTCTCAACAATGTATGGGGAATCCACATGGATCCCGAACGTCATCCCAACCCCCGACAATTCAATCCAGAGCGCTACATCGACGACTTCCAAAGTCTAGCAGACGCCGCAGCAAACCCCGACGCCTCGAAGCGAGATCAATTCACTTTCGGCGCTGGTCGTCGCATTTGTCCTGGCATTCACGTAGCGGAACGAAGTTTGTTCTTGGGAATGTCGCGGATATTATGGGCTTTTAATATTGAGCCTGCGCTTGATCATCAGGGTCGGCCTGTGTTGCCTGATCCTGATAGGCTGACGCAGGGTTTTGTATGTATGCCAGAGGAGTTTCCGGCTAAGATTGTGCCGAGGTCGATAGAGAAGAGGGATTTGGTTGTTGAGACTTGGAAGAAGGCCGAGAAGGAGGTACTTGATCCTGAGACGAAGCAGTGGCTATGAGAGGAGAGCTGATATGGCTACGGTGTTTATGTAAAACTAGTCAATTACAAATTGTTTCCTTTGATATCTCCAAGTCAAAATGTGCCTTGGCCATCACTGAGAGCTACAAGTTTACTCAGGCTGTGCCCTTTTACGTGCTATGATCTTCGATATCTGTATTCAAGTTTCCTTTTACAAGACCAGTCTCCTTTCTTGCATCAATATTGAGGGGTAACTTTACGTACAAAGGTATCGATTTCGGCTGGCACTGGCAATACCCTGGCAGGTTCACTAGATCGTTTGCTGCTAAAGCTCTAGCACTACAGTCTGGCTTTGCATGCCTTATGCAGAGAATGGTGGGGCCCAATCCTGTCATTATTTCAAGGCATCTAATGCTATTGTTGTGTTTGCGGCAACGGAAGTGCGCACTTTACATCTTCAACCAGAGAAAACCAGTATCCCACACCACCCTGCAGGATTCCTCGCCGAAACACCCCTTCTGCGGTACAGACGCTGTGTACAGCGCATCTCTAGGTATGCATTTTCCATCAGTCTCCATCCCTTCTCTTCATTGATTCTAATCTCTTTCAGACAGAGCACGCGAATCACAATCAGCACAATGAACAAACTCGTCGACAAGTTCTGGGATTGGGCGCTCGGAGACGCTCCTAGAACCCCAGTACCCTACCACGACGATGACGATCTTGTATGGGTAGCAGCCGTTATCCCTATGGTCATAACACAGTCCTCTATCTGTTACGAAGGAGAAGAATCTATGGAATACTGCGGGCCCAAACTCGGACCCGACTGGGAGAAGTTCAAAGCCACCAATATGCGACAATTCTGGTATCTGCTCAAGATCCTTCCCCGGCACATGGATACTCTCGATCCCGAAGGCACGAGCGGCGCCTACAGGATGCTCCAGAACTGGGACCCCGAATTTCGCAAGATCACTATTTTCGGCAAGCTCCATTCCACCGAGACTGTGGAATTGCCAAAGGAGCTCTACGATCTGGAGTATCTCGCCAGTTATCTCTTTGTCAATGTCATGGCGCGGTTCCATCGGGTGAACGTGGACATGGCGGAAGAAGCTTTGCAGATTCATAAGACACGTCATTTCATACACTTCAAGATGATCTTCGAGGAGGGGAAGACTCTGGCCGATGTGAGAGCTGATCGGCTCAAGCACAAGAAGTTGGAAGCTGCGAGAAATGCGCGGGACCCGATGCTGCGCTTGGAATTTCAAGTCCCTCTGATGTGAGACGGTATTCATGTATGGCGGATTCACATTCGATCAAAGCAGGCGCGTTATTCCCTCCTTCTGAATGTTGATGATTATGTCGGTCATTATCAAAATTCTGACGCTTGGTCTTTATGGTGGTATGGAGCCGCTCAAGTAAACACGATAGATCAAATAGAATAAGAGACAAAGTGGATTTCCTAAACAAAGGGTCCAAATGACTGTGTCGAAGATGGAATAAAAGCGCTGCGAATCGCTTCAACTTTCTCCCCAAGACTATTGTTTCCATCTTGAAATACCTCCTCAACGTCGCTGCATAACATTACGTCTCGCCGCAGTGACACCTTTCGTTTCGCTAAAGGTCCCCATTCTACTCCAAATGATGCAGTAAGGACGAGGAAGAAGGAGATAGTTGACTCCTTGGCAATCGGGTGTGTTGTCGCAGTGATCAAGACACTCGGAAAAAGTGAGGTCAAAGGTAAAACTACCGATGGGAGCCGTTGAACTGGCGACGGTATCGCAAAAGACTTCGAATTCACCGCCAGCAGAGGCGTATTGGGGGCTCTCGACGGTGCAAGTATCGGGCGCTGCGCTGGTCGTTGCTGCTGCGGCGGATGTTTCGGTGGTTGATGGAGAAGTTGAGGTGACGGCTGTTGTGACTGATGGATGGCACGGGCCAGCGTTGACACTGATGGCGAGGAGGGCGAGTGAGCCCGCGAGGATGTTGAACTGAACCATTGTAGCGAATGACTTGGGTAAGCAACCAAAAGAATGACGGGAAGGACAATGAACGATTTTCATCTTATGGATTCTCACCGGATATATATATAATCATGTTGACCCCTAAGCCTCAGCTCAGATTTGTTCTTCCAAGGGTTTGAAAGGAATGAACTATTGACAAACTATTGACTGTCGCGCCGCGCTAGAGCACCTGCGACCAGGCCATTGACCTCCGGGCTATACCCGGGAGGGCCTTCATGTCCGATTTTACTCAGAAGCAATACCTGTTCTCCGACATGGGTTTGAGAGGAAGGTCATTTTGTTCCGATAAAGATAATACATGTTCCAGCGTGAATCTATGTATCTGTTCTCGTTACGACGAGCATCGGCGGTGAACTCCCTCCTAAGTCAAGTTCAACACAGGGCAAAAGGGAAAAGTAACAGCGCAAAGAGTTCTTCTGTCAATTTCGATATTGAGAAAGCAAAAAAGAATCGCCACGATGTTAGAAATCGTTTTATAGGAACAGCCCGATGCGGGGGTCGAACCCGCAACCTTGAGATCGCGTACTCGTAAGAGTCTCACGCTCTACCGATTGAGCTAACCGGGCGTGGCTCTTATTGTTGACGAGCGGTTCCTTATTTCCGAACAACAATGCTGTAGCTACTGGCCAGCTATGGATATTGAGAAGTGTTCAGTCAAGAGTTGACTCTTCTGACCGTATAAATGAATGTTTATCAATTGAAAGTCAATGTCTGTCTTTGCTAGCATTATTGACGCTGAAGAAACTCCACTTCACAGGTTACACCCGAAACATGACAACCCAACATGGTTTCGATCGCGAATGACAGTACAAAACATCAAGTGATGTTTTCAACCAAGTAGTTCCATGAATCAAGTTAGGACCGACTTGGGCTGCCCCAAGAGATGTTTCTTTCGCATGGTATCTGTAACAATTCTGTCTGTCATCAGAATACAGTCTTATAACTGTCGTCGTGATATTACCCTACAGCTGGAGTAGGTATCAATGACGTCATGATATGAAATCATAAGAAGTTCGAATAAAATGAACATATCCAAATGGGAGTCCGAAAGAATATTCGGCGTTCGAGCTTGCGATACTCTGATTGCACTCTGACTCAAGTCATTCATGCTGGGTTGATCCACGATATGTCGGCACTCTCCGCTTGTAGTGGACCCAACGAATCACAGTTCGCTTACAACTTGCTTATTCAATCTGTATAATCAACTGACGTAGCGCGGTCGGAAGATGAGAACCCCAAAACAGACCTCGATCCGAAATCCCCTCTATCCAACTCAATTTCCCCACGACTCTTCATAAAACGCGGGGTGATCATTTTATTCCTGCGGGGTTCATTATTCTATGTTCTTATGATAATCAGTTCGCAAAGACAATACTCAGCCATGGCCGCTCCTGTCAGCTTGAAAGATCTCACCATCGACAACATCACCGAAAATGTCCACGCCATCAACTCCCAATGTAGCAACCCGCGCTTGAAGTATATCCTGGAAAGAGTCGTTACTCATCTCCATGACTTGGCCAGAGAAACTAGACTCACCACTGGTGAGTGGATGACTGCTATTCAATTCTTGACCCAAGTTGGTCAGATTTCTTCGGATGTCCGACAGGTATGTAACCAGCTCAACCAATCCGTGCATTTTAGCTGATTCTGTCAGGAATTCATCTTGCTATCTGATATCCTTGGGCTTTCTCTCCTGGTAGACTCAATTGATCATCCAAAGCCCAAGGGTAGCACTGAAGGCACCGTCCTCGGACCATTCCATACACACGAGGCGGAGCATGTGGGAGAGGGCAGTCTTATTTCTCAAGACCCAGACGGCGAACCTCTTCTTGTTCTATGCACCTTGAAAGACATCGATGGGAAACCAATTGATGGAGCCAGTATTGATGTCTGGGAGACTGATTCAAAAGGCTTCTACGACGTGCAGCACGCAGACAGGAACGGTCCTGATGGTAGGGCAGTGTTGAAAAGCGATAACGAAGGAAACTTTTGGTTCAAGGCTATCGTTCCTGTCCCGTATCCTATTCCGCATGATGGACCGGTAGGAAAGTTACTCAAAGTGCTCGGCCGCCATCCGTACAGACCGAGCCACATGCACTTTATGTTCAAGAAAGACGGCTACGATCCTCTCATCACGTAAGACCTGCCCTCACACAAAACCAAACAGAACTAACATGTTGCAGCGCACTCTACCTCAAGGACGACCCTTACGAATCCACCGATGCAGTCTTTGGCGTAAAGGATTCTCTTGTTGTTTCTATCCAGAAAGTCACAGATGAAGAAATGGCGAAGAAATATGATGTGAAAGTCGGTTCTGCTTTGATGACTTATGATTTTGTCTTGGTCTCGGATACGGCTGCTGCTAAGCTACGAAGACAAAAGGCTGAGGAAGCAATGGCGGGCTTGGGTCGGAACTTTAAGTTCATCGATGACTTGCCTGTTCCTGATGTCGACTAGAACAGCATAAACCTTTATAGTATACATCTAGTTTCATAATGCTCTTAAGATCGGAATTAAAATCAAACCAATTGTGTATGGCATTATTCTGTTCACTTCGTGCAGGGCACCATCTTCAGATTACAGTGCACAACTCCAGTGAACAGTGAGACTTTTAAGGCATTAATGTTACCCCGCACCTGCAAATTCGGCAGTCTCCTCCCCAATTGCCGAAGCCGGAGATTCGGAAATAGCGCCCGAAATGGGTCTCGTCTTGTCATCACCTTGATTTTGTAAGTTTTGGTAAGCGTTTGTAACCGTCAACTCCACTTCTTGCGCAGAGACCAAACACGTATTGGTTAAATTCTGCGATATCCCGGACAAACAAAATAGAGTCTCATCACTTATTCTACATCAGTGTAACATCATGCCTGTGTTTCAAGAAACTTCTAGCTCGGCAAGGGATCTTAGGATCTTGCCGTCGCGAGCGCTGCCTTTGCCTAGACTTTCTCAAAAGCCTGACTTGGCGAGTACTGATGAGGAACGACGGGAAGTTGTTGTCATAGGCGTGAGTGCAACTGGCGAGACGAGACATCAAATAGCTGACATATACAGGCTGGACCTAGTGGCTTGTTTCTCACTCTGCTCCTAGCAAGATATGGTCTCAGAGACTCTTCACTCCTCTGCCTAGACTCCAAGCCAGGCACCTTGAAAGCAGGTCAAGCAGATGGCCTCCAACCACGAACCCTCGAAGTATTCCAAAGTCTGGGTATAGCAAGCGAAATCATTAGCGAAGGATGTCACATGGAAGAAGTCGCATTCTGGAACCCATCCAGCGATGGCGGCATTGAACGAACAAGCTTCACACCAGATGTAAACGTCCCTGCTCGTTTTCCCTTCGAAGTCACAATTCACCAAGGACGTATCGAACGTATTCTTGAGGAGAATCTTCGTCTTTATGCCGGCGATGAGACTATTCGCAGATCACACCGCTTTTTGGAATACAGCGTCGACGAGAGCAATGCTGAGTTTCCCATTGTGGTAATGTATGAACATGATCTTCCAGATGGTTCGACACAGCAGAGCAGCGTTCGAACAAAGTATCTCATAGGCGCAGACGGCGCCCGCTCAAAAGTACGACAATGCATGGGTCTCAGCCTTGAGGGCGAGACAAGCGATCACATCTGGGGCGTCTGCGACTTTGTAGCCGACACAAACTTTCCCGATATTCGGAAGCGCTCAGCAGTTCACTCAGACGCAGGATCCGTGATGATCATCCCCCGCGAGCAGATTGCCACCGGAGAATATCTTACGCGATTATACGTCCAAGTCCCTGGTGAAGTTGAAGCGACACAGGATGCGGGTACTGATAAAAAGTCTGCTGATAAGAAGAGACGAGGCGCTGTTACGTTGGAGTATATCTTTGAGCAGGCGAGGGCTGTGTTTGCGCCTTATGAGATTGGGATTAAGGAGGGGACGGAACCGGATTGGTGGGCTGCGTATCAGATTGGGCAGCGCATGGCGCCGAGTTTCTCTAAGAAGACGTCTGATGGATTGGAAAGGGTGTTTATTGTTGGCGATGGTAAGTAGCCTGTATGGCATTTACTGATGATATACTGACTTTTTCATAGCGTGCCACACTCACAGCCCTAAGGCTGGCCAGGGAATGAACGTGTCCATGATGGACTCATACAACCTCGCCTGGAAACTTGTCCACACTCTTCACGGTCTAACCCCACCTGGTCCATTAGACCCCGTCCTCGAGACCTTTACGCCAGAACGCATGGACGTAGCACGTCAGCTCATCGAGTTCGACACCAAGTTCTCACACATGTTCTCCGGTCGCATCGGTTCAGACGACGCTGAATCATCTGGTTTGACGCATGAAGAGTTCCTTCGTGTGTTCAGTGAGGGAAGTGGATTTACTAGTGGCTGTGGATTGCAGTACAAGCCTAGTAATTTGGTGCAGAATTTGGATAAGAGTTTGCTGAGAGGTGATCCTTTGATTGGTGCTTTGACCCCGGGAAGAAGATTTCTTGACGTTGAGGTGAAGCGATATGCGGATGCGACACACCGTCATTTGCAAGATGGTATGTATCCATCACATGATATCAGATGATGACTAACATGGTTACAGAAATGCCACCCACCGGTCGTTACTACTTAACCGTCTTCGCAAGCAACGATCTCCTCGATAAATCGGGTTCATCTCAGTCAGCTCTCCTGTCAGCCATTGAAACAATCAGCAAATTTCCAGAAGGAACCATTAACCTTGTGGTGATTCACCCGCTGACCACACGCTTTGAGTGGACTGATCTTCCGGCGGGGGTCAAGACACTTGCTGAGATGAAGGTGTATGGCATGGCTAGAAAGGAAGATGCATATGATATACTGGGTGTGTCGAAGGATGAGGGTGTCATGGCTGTTGTGAGACCTGATGGTTATGTTGGAATGTTGGCGCCGTTGGTGAAGGTGGGCTTGGTGGAGGATTATCTTCGTGGATGCTTGGCTACTGTTTGAGAAGATTACCTAGCAATATGAGCGAAAGATCAAGGAATCAACTGCTGTGGGCGGTAAATCTCTGTGCCAGGTTAAATATAAGTCTACTGTAGTATAAGCCCAAGAAAAGCCTACTGCATATCAGTCTACTATGTATTCTAGCAAATGTACTGTTCCTCTACTTATGTAGCCAAAAAGGGTATTGAGCTCCAATCTGAAGCTGGATAAGCTGAATTTGCGGGCGCAGCAATCCTTTGAGAATCCAACCAGGAGGTAAGCGAATGAACGCCATGTCAGCTTACTCTTAATTGTCGGAGACATATTGGGTCCGTCGGACATATACTGCTTGGTAGAGGTACATACCAACCTTGACCTTTAAATACCAGCCCTTGGGCCATGTGAGAAATAAACTATCCTTCTCTTCAGCCGTTACCAAGCACCCGTTCCACGTCATCATGGCTTCTCAGTGCGCAACATTACCATCAAGCCGCAAAATCTCCTACTCTATCCATGGAAACTCTTCAAATAACCCATGGATCATTTTATCCAACAGTTTCGGCACAGACATCTCCCTCTCCGAACCCGTCGCCCAACGTTTCGCCACTTCAGGCTTTAGAGTTCTTAGCTACGATCATCCCGGCCATGGACAAAGCAGCCCCCTCGCCGATGTCAACCAAGTAGACTTTGGAGAAATGATCAATGACATCGATGATTTACTGCACCTTTTAAAGATTGACAGTATTCATGCCTGGATCGGTCTATCTCTTGGAGCAGCGAGCGGAGTCTACATGGCATGTCGTCGCCCCAAATTAATCAAACACTTAATCTACTGCGCCTGTCCACCCGCCTCCCTCACCGCACTGGGTATCATGTCCCTCGAACAAATCGACAAAATGCGCGACGAAGCCGAAAACGACGGTACAACAGCTAATGCAATCCGCCACATGCACTACGGCTGGGCAAGCAAAGAATGGCTCGAAGCAAATCCCGATCAAGATGCGCGACTTCAACTTGCAAGCTCGACTTTGAGCTTGGATGGTTGGCGCGCGGTAATGACTTTGCAAAAGAATGTGAATTTTGATATGAGACCTTTGGTTCCTGACTTATTGAAGAGTTGTGAGAGGATTATGTTTGTTAAGGGGGAGAATGATTTGAGGATTAATCCTCTTGTTGATATGATGAGTGAGATTGTGATGAGGGAGGGAGCTGAGGGGGTCAAGGTTGTTACTGTACCTGATTCGGGGCATGTTATGTTTTTGCAGAATGAGGAATACTTTTGTGATTCTATTATGGAGTTCATCTCTTAGTTATCTTAAGGTCGGCTTCTGTATCCTGGTCATTTATTAATGTATTTCGATGGTATTGTCTTGGCTGTAGCATAAGCCGCTAGCGTGCACCCTTCATGTCAACTTGTCAGATCGCGCCCTACCTATCGAAATCCACCGTACTTCTTACATACAAATAGTCAAGACATGTTGCCACTTTGAATACTTTCAATTTTCAACAATCCGTATTGATATCCAACAACCAAGTAGAGATAATCATGACGGAAACTCAGCATTCTCATTCTGAAACCTGGCCTGACTCAAATGGCTACTTCGGCCAATTTGGAGGCAACTACTATCCCCCCGAAGCTCATCAAGCCCTCAAAGAACTAGCAGATAAATACCAAGAACTCCGTAACTCCGCATCCTTTCTCCATTGCCTCGAGAAGGTTCGCGTTGGTCTTCAAAGCCGTCCAACACCAATCCATCACCTTGAAAATATCTCACAAGAAATCGAAGGCGCTCAAATCTTCGTTAAGAGAGAGGATCTCAATCATACAGGCGCTCACAAAATTAACCATTGCGTCGGCTTTGCGCTGCTTGCTAAAGCAATGGGCAAGACCAAATTGATTGCTGAGACGGGCGCTGGACAACATGGTGTCGCTCTCGCTACGGCTGCTGCATACTTTGGTCTTGAATGCGAGATTCATATGGGTGCTGTCGATACAGAGAAGCAAAAGTCCAATGTTGGTCGGATGCAAATTCTTGGTGCAAAGGTTGTGTCTGCGACCGCTGGACAATCTGCTCTCAAGGAAGCCAGTGACTCAGCTTTTAACGCTTATGTTGAACAAAGAGCGCATGCGCTGTATGCGATTGGATCAGCTATTGGACCTCATCCTTTTCCGTTGATTGTACGGGATTTCCAATCTGTTATTGGTCTAGAAGCACGAGAGCAATTTCTCGCAATGAATGGAGGGCTCCCTGAGCACGTTGTGGCTTGTGTCGCTGGTGGTTCTAATGCTATGGGGATGTACTCCGCATTCATTGACGACACAGACGTCAAATTGTATGTCGTTGAACCACTTGGTCGATCCGAGGAAATGGGCGAGCATGCAGCTACATTATCCTACGGCAAGCCGGGAACATTACACGGCGCAAAGACGATTGTGCGTCAGAAAGAAGGTTTGCCCGCTTCTGTAACCTCTATAGCCTCAGGTCTTGTTTATCCTGCTATAGGACCTGAAATGGCTATGCTACACCAAGCAGGAAGAGTTTCAGTCGCGACGATCGGAGACGATAAAGTCATTGGTACGTTTTTTCAAAATGGCCAAGAGTGAAGGGATTATTATTGCTCTTGAGAGTGCGCATGCTGTGGCTTATGCTATACGCTTGGCGGCACAGCGGCCGAAGGGAGAGCGGATTCTTGTGAATTTGAGTGGCCGCGGAGATAAAGATGTTGATAATGTACTTGAGAATTATGGAACGGGTTAGGATTGGATAGAGTAGAAGTGGCTTGTATTGAGGTGAAACATGAAATGTCGTCTTATTGATATCCCTTCGTGAGTTTATGCATATTTCCCCATGTTTTGGATCTTTAGTATAGGCATAACGTGTTTTATAAGCGAG